>CATLJY010000746.1:0-90098 GCA_949987705.1 Thereva unica
GGGTTATTTTGAAGAATAAATAAAATACGAAGAAACGCTTGATTTTGGTTTCATTATGCGACGTTTATTGTTATTAGGGGCTACTGGTGTTGCGTTGGACGTTGGACATCGTTCCTTGCATTGAGACGCTTGTGATGTTTTAACTGCTAACTGTTTGTCCGCAGCAGTTGAGTACATTAAAATATCCTTGTGTCTTGTAGGTAACATATTATTTGTAAAATTTAATGAATTAACAGTGATTAATGAATTACTTGTGTAGCAAATTGGTTTAGATGAGCTAAGAAAGACGTTACAATTATTGGGAGATGAAATTAATTTTAATTTAGGTAAGGTTTCTGTAGATGTAATCGGAAAGGGATCTGTTTTCAAATTTGCATTTCTTTTACTTGATAAGTTAGTTTTGCCATTAATTCTATTGCTGAATTCTTTACATGTAACAGTTTTCGAGGACGTCATCGTCTTCTTATCAGCTGTTAAAGATATGAATAAGGGTTTGTTAAGACTAGTATTTGAAATATTTTCAGAATCTGTAACAACTGGTAGTAGCTTGGGAATGTGTGCCAATGGACGAGGTGTGCACACAGGAGCTGTTGATCGTGATGAGTGCGATCCACTTAAATATGGTTGACGCGTTTTTTGGGAGTTGAACTTTGTAAAGAATTTTTGTGTAGTAAAGTATGATGAGTTTTACCGCATTTTCTGCATCTAAACTTACTGGAGCAATTTAAAGTGGAGTGGGACTTTGAAAGACAGTTAAAACACAATTGGTTTGCCTTTACAATGCCATACTTTTGTTGATGGGAGAGATTTGAAAATTTAGAACATGTTGACAATGTATGAGATTTTTACAACACGGACAAGTAGTCGCTGTGGTGTAAGAGAATGGGTGAGAAATTTGGAATTTGATCCAATAGATGGGCATATATGTAAGAACTAAACTCTTATAAACACTTGATGTGGAAGAAGTTGATATTGATGAGAACTCGCCTCGAGAGTGTAATAAATTAGGTTGGTATGAAAACCTTCCAATTGATTTGATTACAAATGAGGGACTTGCCTCGGAGAATGGTATAATTGAGACTAGGCTCATGTAAATTTAGCTTGGTGCTTAAGACCTTGCAACAGGTGAGGGACTTGCCTCGAGAGTGTACTAAATTAGGTTGGTATGAAAACCTTCCAATTTATTTGATCTCAAATGAGGGACTTTCCTCGGAAAATACTATAGTTGAGGACTAGGCTCATGTAAATGTAGCTTGGTGCTTAAGACCTTGCAACTGGTGAGGGACTTGCCTCGAGAGTGTAATAAATTGGGTTGGTATGAAAACCTTCCAATTTATTTGATCTCAAATGAGGGACTTTCCTCGGAAAATACTATAGTTGAGGACTAGGCTCATGTAAATGTAGCTTGGTGCTTAAGACCTTGCAACAGGTGAGGGACTTGCCTCGAGAGTGTAATAAATTGGGTTGGTATGAAAACCTTCCAATTTATTTGATCTCAAATGAGGGACTATCCTCGGAAAATACTATAGTATTACTACTAGGCTCATGTAAATTTGCTTGGTGCTTAAGACCTTGCAACAGGTGAGGGACTTGCCTCGAGACTGTAATAAATTGGGTTGGTATGAAAACCTTCCAATTGATTGATCTCAAATGAGGGACTATCCTCGGAAAATACTATAGTTGAGGACTAGGCTCATGTAAATGTAGCTTGGTGCTTAAGACCTTGAAACAGGTGAGGGACTTGCCTCGAGAGTGTAATAAATTAGGTTGGTATGAAAACCTTCCAATTTATTTGATCTCAAATGAGGGACTTTCCTCGGAAAATACTATAGTTGAGGACTAGGCTCATGTAAATGTAGCTTGGTGCTTAAGACCTTGCAACAGGTGAGGGACTTGCCTCGAGAGTGTAATAAATAAGGTTGGTATGAAAACCTTCCAATTTATTTGATCTCAAATGAGGGACTTTCCTCGGAAAATACTATAGTTGAGGACTAGGCTCATGTAAATTTGCTTGGTGCTTAAGACCTTGCAACAGGTGAGGGACTTGCCTCGAGACTGTAATAAATTGGGTTGGTATGAAAACCTTCCAATTGATTTAAGTGAGGGCTGTGCCTCGGGAAATTAATATAGTTGAGAACTAAGCTCGAATAATTGTTCGGTATGAAAACCTTACAATTGATTGAAGTGAGGGCTGTGCCTCGGGAAAATAATATATTTGAGGACTAGGCTCGAATGTTCGGTAATAAAATGCAAGAACTAGGTTTAAATAAAAATAGCTTGGTTTGTAAGACCCTGCTATGGTTGAGGGGCTTGCCTCGAGAAAATTAAATTAATTTTTGAAACTAAACTCAAGAAACATTTCAATAATAAAATGTAAAAAAAAAACTAGGCTCATGTAAATATAGCCTCTTGCTATGGGTGAGGGGCTTGCCTCAAGAAAATTATAAATTTTAAGACCAGGCTCGAAATAAAAATAGCTTGGTGTGTAAGACCTTGCTATAAGTGAGGGACTTGCCTCGAAAAAATAATAATAATAAACGCTCGAGTAAACAGTTTGAAAATATTCTCTTGAGTTTGATTGCTTGACATGAAACACCTTGTCTTGATAATAGAAAGTCTTGAGCACTAGGTTCACATTAACACATTAATGTTTTCTACTAAGATCTTATGAGATTAGAAACTTTAACTCCACTTGACTCTTTTTAAACACTATGCACTGCACTTAGAAACACATCCGGCTCGAAGGACCATATGTTTTTTTATTAAAAACCTCATAAAATTAGGGAATCCGGAATTTCTCTGACGCTTCTAACTGCAGTACACCTGTGAAAAAAAAGGTAAAGAAACAAAAACCAAATAAAAGAAGAAGAAGTAGGATTCAGTTATAACAGTTCAAATTTATTCATGATAACTCAAATATCAGTAATTCAATAAAATTCAAGTTAATATAAATTAGTTCAAATTTAGTTATTTAGTTTTAGTTAATTAGTTTAGTTAGTAAGTTTATTAATTCAAATTTCAATTAAGAACAAAACTTCTGATAAATTAGAAATTTGTCAAATTATTTAGTCAAATGACGATTTGATCAAAGTTTACTTATTTCACCCTCAACAATGTTGGAAACTATAATTCAATTTCTTAATAACTTCAAGATACAAAAGGGATAACAATTTTGACAATTCATACGTTTAACAAAGTATTAATTCAAGTGAAGACTCACTCAAAATTTATTTGGATCACCCTCGACAATGTTGAAAACTATAAATCAATCTCATCACCTCGTCAACGATGTAAGCTATGAATTAATTATCGAATTGCAAAAATCACCTCTACAACGTTGTTCACTAAATCGCGAAGTTTAAAATTTCGAAGAACTAATAAATTCAATCACCGAATCACAAAAGAAATAAAAGAGAAAAGAAAAAAATATATATATAGAATTTTATCAGCATATAAAATGAGGTACTCACCTGTTTTTTAGAGTTGACCTTGAACTTGTATGACAAAAAAGGAAATTACTGTTGTATGAAAACAACAAGGAAAGGAAGTACTGTGTTGATGGTCGAATCCCAACAACACAGTAAAGATTAATATCTTTGTTGATGGTCGAATCCCAACAACAAAGAAAGGTTAGTAGTTTGTTATGGTCGAAACCCAAAACAAACGAAATTAATAAGCCTTGTTGATGGTCGAATCCCAACAACAAGGAAAATTAGTAAATCTGTTAATGGTCGAAGCCCAAAAACAGAAAAAGGTTAGTAAACCTTGTTGATGGTCGAATCCCAACAACAAGGAAAATTAGTAAACCTGTTAATGGTCGAAGCCCAAAAACAGGAAAAGGTTAGTAAACCTTGTTGATGGTCGAATCCCAACAACAAGGAAAATTAATAAATCTGTTGTTGGTCGAAACCCAACAACAGAGAAAAGTTAGAAATGGGGGAAAAAAAATAAGGAGGAAAAAAGGAACAAGTCCAGGATCAACTTACCTCGGTGAAGCTCCGGTGCAGAGAGAGCGAGCGTTTCGTTCGCAACAACATTTAATCGTTTGCTTGAATTTCAAGTTCAAGTGGGGATACAAAAGAAAACCGTAACGTTTGAAGTGATTTTTGCTTCGACGATAAAAGTGGGAATGCTAATTTATGTGTAAGCGTGTATTGAGGTGATGGGGTTACCAGAGTAAATTTTGAATGAATATCGTAAATTGAAAATTAATTCTAATAAAATTAAATTATATTAATGTTAATGACGATGTAATTTGATGATGACTAATGTGGCGATCTTGGCCAAATATGATGATGTTTATGTTTTGATGGATGTCCATTAGTAGCCAAATGACCAATCTTCCTTATTCAGAGGTTCCGAAAATGTGTAATTAAACCTGTTCCTCATCAATAAATGTTATTCATCTGTAATAATAAAAAATTAAATGCCCTAAAGGTGATTCGGTGATTGGATTTTAATCCGACAGAATTCAAAGGATAACGAAGAAATTCCTCGCTGTGAAAGTATTTGAACACTTAATTCTGGGTTTTCTTCGTAAAAGCGTCTTCTGGCATCAAAGTTTGTTAAATGATACCGGGTTTTGAGCTCCATTATTTTCTTTTCTATTACGAATAGGGGGCAGGATCGGTCTAGTGTGGTATGTGTCCCTGCCACTTTGCAGGATATGCACGCCTTGGTGGTGCAAACATGTTGTTGTTCCGGTTGGACAGGTACACCGCACTTTGCGCACGCTCTTTGATTTGTGCAACGCGTTTCATGATGCCTGAGCTCCCAGCAATTTCTGCAGCGTAATGGTGCCGGTATATACGGGGTTACTTTCACCTTTTCATAAAAAATGTCGATAGTCGTTGGTAATTGGTACGAGTTAAAAGAAACTATTAGGGCACCTGTGGGCTGGTTTTCGTTAGTCTCCGTATTTATTTTTGTTAGTATTTTTACATCCACAATATTATTGTCCGCTAGTTGTAGGGTTTTTAGTATGTCTTCCTTTTGGAAATATTTTAGGGAGGGTTCATAAATAATCGCTTTTGTTTGATTTAGTCTTGAGTGTAAAGAGGCTTTTATTTTGTAGTTGCCGACCTTCTTTAGTTTTTCTATCAACCTTTCCGCAGGCGCCTTGTCAGCGACTAGAAGTAAGATGTTTCCGTCCCTTAGTGTTTTCCTGGTTTTTATTTTTTTTGTGATATCTTCTATTGCTTTTTGCAATAGATACGGAGGTATTTGGGCTGGCTTTAAGTTTTCCTGATCACTTTCTATTATGATGTATTTGGGATCTGCACCCAGTTTATTTTGGTATAGCGTTTCTTCTATGGTTGGATAATCCGAAGTCATCAAGGTTTGTTTGCTATGTTTAGGTCTTTTTCTGCTCGTAGTCATCCCATCTGGATCAAGCAGAGCAAATCTATTTCCGCCCGTAGGCGGCATTTTTTTGCGTGCTTTATTCCTTGGACGGCGTTTTTCCTTTCACCTAAAGGTATGCAATCTGTCGTTGTTTCAGCTTTAAGTGCTAAAAAATTAGCCCTTCAGTGCTGGCAGTGCTATGCGTGTTTTTTAAGGTTAGATAAAGAAGTAAGAAAAGAATGGAAATTAAGAATTTTTTAAATAGTAAATGGATTTTTTTGTTACTATTAATTGTTGTATTTTCTTATTTATTTGGTTTTGGTTTTCCCTTTTTATTTCTTATTTTGTTATATCTGCACATTCACTTGATAGTATTGGTGTCCTGATCACCTTCTCTTTTGTTTTGGGTGCATTAGCACCTACGGTGCACTTAAAATTTTTAAATTGAAACTCGATTTGATTGCCTTACACTTTTCTAAAAAAACCACGACGAAAGGAAAAAGAAAAGTAATACGACGAGCTAAGAAAAAACACCTTTGCTCGTGTTTATGGTATTACACTGTTTTTTGTCCGCTTTGACAATCACGACCGATTCGCACAGCTGCTAAGAGCGCACTGATTTTTTCGCCTATTTCACTAATTTAAGTAAATATACCTAATAATTTCGATCCCAAGTTTTTTCGAATCCCTCATAATGGGGCCAATTCTGTCGGTAAAATTTTATCATTTTATGTTATGAAAAATTAAATGAGATCAAAGTAGTGCGAAGAAAGTTCTAAAAAAGCGATTTTTGACTGTCATTTTCATAAAATACCTGTACATTATGAAAATTACAGTAAAAAATCGCTGTTTTAGAAATTTTTCCCACTACTTTGATCTCATTTAATTTTTCATAATACAATTATAAAAAATTGTGATAAAATTTTACTGACGGAATAGGCCCCAATATATGTATATACTATAATATTTTGACCCAAAACTATGGAATAGTATAAAAAATTAAATGAGAAAACATAAATTAAAACGATAGAAAGGGCCCCGATAACCCATGGAAAAAGTCCCAATAAATATTAATATATCAAAGCTATTCCAACAAATAATAATTGCAGCACTTACCCAAAAATTGAGTATTCCTTGTTTTAATTTTTATTTATTAATTTTATGCACACAATTAACCTCAAATTCTTCAAATATTTCCACTTTCATTTTCAATTTTTGTTTACCTTTCTATATAAAAAAAATTATATTTTAACCTAACTTAACTAAATCACTAGATTTGTAATAAAATACAACACCACTAGATCACTAAACACTGATAATCCTTTTGCAGTAAAAAGTATAATAAAATACGAATTTTTATTCACTTTTACTGCAAAAATATACAAAAAAAAATTGGCACGTACGGCTTCTCCGCCATGTCACTCCGGTGAATTTTAGGACCGAGTTGAACACCACGAAAAACTCTCCTTCATGGCCTGTAGTTGAGAGGGTCTTGGTTGCTAGCCTTTTTCTGCGACTTGGGGTCTGTGCAGTTTCACTGAGAGTATTGCATTTAGTGGTGTTCTCCGTGATACTTCTTGTATTGTGTGTATTTTCCGTGATACTTCTTTGCTCACTCTGATTATTTGCGATGAAACTTATTTCGATAGTATCATTGGATGCCAAACTATTAAACGTATTTGGTAGACCGAAACTGTTGGTATTTTCCAAACTACCAGTAGTTATATTAAAATTTAGTAGATTCACTACTTCGTCCTCCCGTGCGGAGAAAACTATGGCTTTGTTGGGACCACCACCCGTACTTTTCTGTTCTCTGTCATTTAATGCTAGTTTTTTCCTGATGACAGACTTGTAGTCACTCCAAACCTAAAATTAAAAACATAAATCAAAAAATATATTTAATTTTAGATTATAATTCTCAAATAAATAAGAAATTGATATACCTTTTTCCATTCCATCGATTCTTTTATTGGTGGACCAGCACTGTTGAGATCTGCCGTCAAACATGACCAGAAGGTTTTCAATCTCTCTGGGGCTCTGCTTGTCATGTTCTTCGCAATATCGGGATTTTTTTTTTCATTTCTTTTACCAGCATTGCAAACTGGTTTTGGTTAGTTGTTTTCTTCCTAAAATATTCTCTTAATAAAGTTTCGTAGTAACCAAACACGAATACAATTTTTTATCTAACTAAAGACTTGGTTGATTTTAAAATAGTTGTGTCTCTTACACAAAAAACAACTATATTTTAGCAACTATGGAGGAATAGCTCTCTTGAACACATTATATAAAGTGTTAAATTTAACATTAACATCCATATGTTACAAAGATGCTTACCATAGTTGGAACCATAGAACTGATGAAAATGTCGAAGAAACATGCAAGGTGTAGAGATTCAGAATAGAGGATGAAATATCCCCACCACTCAGAGAAATATAGAATTAAGGCAAGTTGACGGACTCTCCTGCTTGTTATTCAACTTGACATTAGAAAAAGCAGTAAGAGATGCAACGATTAATACATCAGGGTGTATCTTTAATACGATAGTGCCAATATTAACCTTTGCCGACGAGAATGCTATCCTTGGAAAATAATTTGAAAAACATGAAAGGTACCCTTATAGCACTCGAGCAAGCCGCAAAAAATCGGGTTTATAATACATGAGAACATAACAAAGTATTTGTGAAGAAGTAGCAGACAAAACTTAACGGATAATTGTTTTCCTTTTCCAAGCGGAAAGTAAAATTAATTAGTTATTAAATCAGCCGAAAGTGGCAAATTTTACAAAATAGTGCTTGTTTATACGGAGTATTGGTTGGAAACCCGTAAATATAAAAAACAAAAAAAATCAGCGATAAAGGCATTATAAAAAAAAATGTCACAAAATGGCGGGGACGCCATGAGGGGTCCTCAGCCAGATACAAATGTTATTAATAATAACAATATTACCGTGAACCAAGGAAGCGGAACACAGTTTATTAATGATAATTTACAGGCGTATGCCAGTGACGAAATCTTTAAACGCAGCATCTATGAGAACCTTGGCAAATGGTCAGAGGCTGAAAACGAGGTAATCCCGGAGAACACAGTTAGGGCGCAAGCTCTTGGCTATGAAGAAACAATGGCGGAAAGCGTGGAAGCAATGGCGTCCCAGGAAACAGCGTCCAACGAAGTGGCCAAAATAAACGAATGGGCCACAGTTAGAAGAAAAAGGAGGAGAATATCGTCACCAAGGATCGACAAGGTAGATGAACATAATCTTAATCTTAATTTTCATAAAAATAAAAGTAGTGGTAGTAACAATATATATAATATTTTAAATTGTGAACAATCGGATTTGGGCCCGACTCCGACCCAGAAGATTAATTCAGACAAAGGCCCTGTTGTGGGAAAAACCCCGAAATACTGTCCCCCAATAATTATGCCCCCCGGTGACACGGTGGAATTAAACAATTTCATTTTTAAAATGTTCCCAAATAGTGAGCATAAAATCGTTAAAACCCGAACGGGGGTGGTTAAGGTTTTCTTTAGGGTTTTAGAGGAAAGAAATGCGGTATTTAAGAAATTTAGGCTCGGCAAGGTCGAATCACACACGTATACCCCAAAGTGGGTAAAAAATATTTCCCTTATTCTGAAAGGTCTCGACCAGGGCTACTCTCCTGACTTAGTTAGGGATTATACAGAGAAAAATTTCTCACTAAAGCTAAATGGCGTCAAGCGTTTCTCCACCCCAAAATCGGTAAGAAACGACTACAAACTTGACATGTTTCTGGTACAATTCCCTCCCGATACAGTAGTGGGGGAAATACAAAGAAAAATTAAATACATTCTGTGTCATAGGGTTAAATGGGAACATTTTCAGTCAGCAGGAATACTGCAATGTAAGAACTGTCAGCCTTTTGGTCACGCTGCAGCCAATTGCAATTATGAGTATAAATGCGTCAAGTGTGACAAGAACCACTCACCTGGTGGCTGCAAAAAGGAACCTGATGAAATGCCATATTGTGCAAATTGTTCTAAACTAGGCCACCCGGCAAGTTACAAGGGCTGCCCGGTATACGCGAAAAAGATTGAGTCCTATCGTAGGAAAAAGAGGCCAAGGCCGCAGTTAGGAAGGAGAAATTTGATTTAGACTTAAAGGAGTTCCCGGCTTTTAAGAATTCCAAACAAGTGGTAAGACAAGGTGAAGTTAGAGCTACATATGCTGACAAGGTAAGGGGGGATCGAATGGAGCCACACCATCATAAGTACAAAGATAAAGTGAATAGTCAATTTGATACTCAATCTGAAAATTTCATGAACTTCTCCAACAAATATTTTGGAATTAGTTTCGAAGTATATATGGGAAAGCTCCAAAGCTTTGTTCAAAAATTCTGTAATGCAAGGGACGACGTGGAAAGGAGTAACATGTATGGTGCGTTCTGGTTCAGTCTTGCCATATGCAAGAATGGATCAGACATGCATTAAACTAGTTACTCTGAACACGTCCTCCCTTGTCAGTTACACTAGGAGGTGGCAGCTCCAAAATTTAGTGAATGTTAGATCTTATGATGCTCTACTTTGCCTAGAGTCCCATCTTAAATACAGACATAAGTTTAGCATTGATGGCTATAAAATCCATAGAAATGACAAGGAACAAGGTACTCTGACGAGGTACTCTGAAGTGAGCTTGAGCAATCTTAATAGTCGGGAAGAAAAAATTCTAATTATTTCCATTTACATTCCTATTGACAGTGATAGAAAAAACATCATCGATTTAATGCTAGAAATAAACAGATTGGAACAATCAGGTAAATATTTGGGGATAATAATTGGTGGAGATTTTAATGCTAAGCATACGTCGTGGGCCAACTCAGTAGTTAATAGAAATGGGAAATATTTATTTGATTGGATGGAGGCTAACCCTCACGGAAATAACTTTGAAATAATTCACCCTAAGGCTGCTTACACACCAAACTCGACATCGACACGACATTACAAAACGTCCATCGACAAAAAAATTTTTGTCGAATCTTCGTACACACCAAATTCGACACCTCGACACCATTCGACAACCAGAACCACTCGACACAACGAAAGTCACTGCATAAGTACTCGACGTGTCGAAAGTCGTCGTTCGACGTTTTTCCTCGTGTCGCCTTCAGTGGATATAAACTGATTTGAATGTGAAGCCCTTCGTCGGTAACGGTTTTTTTCCTTGTCGAGTTCTGTCGAGTTCTGTCGTGTCGTGTCGATGTCGAATTCAGTGTGAATACACTTGTTTAATAATAAGAATAAATGGGTGTCGCAACAGAAAATCTTGTCGTGTCGTGCCGATGTCGAATTCAGTGTGAATAGACTCGCTTAATGATAAGAATAGATGTGTGTCGCGACAGAAAAATGTTGTCGAATTTCGTCGTGTCATGTCGATGTCGAGTTTGGTGTGTAAGCAGCCTAATAGTCCAACTTTTCCGAGATCAATAAGCTGCATCGACTTTTTCTTGGTTTTGCTAATGTCTTAAGTTCTCTCAGGTTCACTACGTACCCTACCTTTTCGGATCTTTATGCGGTTGAAACCGAGATAATAATCCCAAACCTGTCCCCGCTTCTTTCACTCCCAAGGGTTTTTAGATCATTTTCGAATGTTGACTGGGATACCTTTGGCGAAGATCTTGAGAATTTACTAAACGATAATCCTATACCTCAAAGGAACTTAAGTAATCTGGAAATTGACAAATCAATTGAGTTTATATCTGACAAAATACGAGTTTGTACTGACTTACATGCGCCGCTGAGACACCCTATAAGGTTCCGAGAAAAGCTCCGCCCCCAATATACAACGCCTCTTCACCATTAGAAAGAAATGGAGGCTGACCCTTAAAAGACTACTAGAGAGAAATTGGAATACACATAATAGATTCACTAAAGAACTTGAAAATAGGGTGGTTCTCTTATCGAAAATTGTAGATGACTTAATCCGTAATCACTTAAATAGGAACTTCCAAAACAGAATTAAAAATATAAAGCCGGGCTCAGATTTTTTCAACCAAATCTTCAGATTAACGGGTAAGAACAGTAATTATAAAATAAACAAGGTGGAATCTAATGGGATGTCTTACGAAGCTCCAGGAGATATCGCAGAGGCATTTGCTATGTATATATTTTGAGGAAGTCTACAGGCCCAAGGAGCCTAACTACGACCTGGGAAATGTTGAAAGGGTAAAGAGGAAATATGGGATACTCAAAACGCAATGGGCGGATACTGAAAAAATTGACCTGGGCTCAAGGGACGTGAGGGAATGGCAGATGCCTTTCACGACAACGGAGAACCTTTTCAGCTTAATCTATGGCATGAATAACAAGAAATCGTCAGGTTTCGACGGTATCTCGAACTTTATTATTAGGAAACTGCCACCTAGAGCTGAGGAATATTTGAGTATCATTATAAATAACTGTATTAACAATGGGTACTTCCCAAAGAGTTGGAAGGTTGCTAAACTTACCCCGATCCCTAAATCGGCGAATAATCACAGTATAGAAAATTACAGGCCGATATCTTCGATATCGCTGTCAAACCTCGGCAAACTTCTGGAGAGAGCTATTGCGCAGACTTTGGATAAGTGCTGTCAGGAACACAACATAATACCAGATGAGCAATTTGGATTTAGGCAGGGTCACTCTACGGAACATGCGTTACTGGTGCGGCACCGAGCAATACTGAATGGCCTCAGACAAAGGAGATCTACAGCAGCGTGTGCGGTTGACATAAGCAAAGCGTTTGACGCAGTCTGGCATAAGGGATTAATAATAAAATTACAGGAAACGGGCTTGGACGATCGGATCCTAAGACTCCTGTTGGACTTCCTTTCTGATAGAATATTGAAAATACAGGTCGATGAGGTGACTTCCAGGGCAATAAGGGTAGAGGCAGGCGTGCCGCAGGGCTCTATCTTAGGGCCGAAGCTGTTTAATGTCTATCTCAAGGACTTCCCACACAGTTTAGAGAATGGTGAGTCGAAAGCGTTATTATACGCCGATGACACTCTGATATATGCCTCGGATAATGAACCACTACTAAGTAAAGTTCACTTAGTCAGACACCTCAGTGTGGAAAATAACTATTTCAATAAATGGGGACTTAACATAAATGAGAAGAAAACTTCCACAATCATTTTCAGAAATGCAAGCGGGAAATGCAGTAATAAAATGCTCAGGGGTAGCAGGGATCTCCGCATAACACTCAGGGACACAGTACTAAAGCTTAAAAATGAGGTGAAATACCTGGGAGTTACGTTTAGCAACCTTTTCAAATTTAATTCACATATCAAGAATATAATAGTTAAAGTAAAGAGAACTATGGGAGCTCTATACCCAATTATGAACAGAAGAAGCAGTCTCAATAAAGAGTCGAAAACTTTGTTATATAAGCAGTTAATAAGACCAATGTTAGCATACGGTTTCCCCTGTTGGTTCTCAATCTCCACCACCTGGGCCAATAATCTAGAATTAATCAAGAGGAATTCTTATGCATTGTTGCTCTAAGAGATATAAAACGAGAAATAAATATTACTCAAATAAGGAAATATATGATGAGGTAAATATTACACCACTAATGTCTTATTTGATAGACCGTTGGAAAATAAGGATAGAAACGATGAAATCACATAGCAACACACTTATAAAAAGTTGTATTGACCAGGGGGACATGAACAATTATTATCTCAGTCCTTTTTGCCTTGCATCCCAGAACCTCACCCCAACCTCGGGGGGCATAAACGAATTTTATAGGGGAAGAGATTCTAGACATCACAGGGGATAACCCCTAGTTAACACACAGTGGCGACTCGGGCGCAGATCCGATTGTAGTATTCCGCATTAGGGAAAAAAAATATAATAATAATATAATAATTTAAAAAAAAAAAAATTTAAAGTGAAAGAAAAGAAATTGTTTTTGAAAAAAAAAAAAAAAAAAAAAAAACTTTATTTTGTTATATTATACGAAAAAATAATAAAAATAGTAAAAATATCAAATAAAAACAAAAAAAAAAAATTAATTTGAAAAGAAAATTAAGATATGAATGTTTGTATAGTACTCAAGGTCAATCGTGACAAATGAATGACTAGGTCACATACAGAAATAAGGGATTTAGAAATGTAAAGTTAGAAAAAGAGAAAAAAAAACATAAAACAATAAATAAATAAAATTCATATACAATACATTGAAATCTCAAACAAAAATAAAAAGTTTAAAAGATAAAGGATAAAAGAATGGATATGTCAATTAGTAATTATTAGAAGTAACATTAAGACTTTTGAAACTGTTAACTATAAAAAAAAAATGTGATTGGAAGTATTTGAATAAGTAACCTAAGACTGAATTTGTGAGTCTGATACATTATATAATCATAATTAGTTAGCCAACAAAGATACATATATATGTACATTGGAATATAATAATAACAATACTAACAATTTGTTTCCCAAAAGAAGTGTAATTCAGTTGTAAAAAGGGGAATGCTGCTGAGGTGAGTAAAGGCTGAGCCCGCTAGCACGCACAGGCTCGGACGGGAGCAATCTTGAAACATCTCCAGCGACATCTCCTTTCCATGGCGACATCTCCTTTCCATATTTTGACGTTCCTGGTAAGCTTTCATTGTGTGTGAGTGGAACTTTACGGGTGCGCTATTTGTGGTTACCTACCTTTCCGTACTAAGATAAGTCAACGCTGAAATATTCAATCAGAGTTGTGTAATCTGTTAGTGTAATTTATACCATTTTATTGTCATGAATACTTTAAAAAAAAGCCTAAGAATAAATTCTATTTTAGGGACCTACAGTAGACCTAAGGTCAAGTAATTGAATTATATTCAAGAAATTAACAAAGATAAATTTTGTAAAATGTAAATAATGTAAATAAATCGGAATAAAAATTTGTTTGACTTTTTCAAAACTTAACGATAGATACTTTATAAAAGCAGTAGGTGAAACTGTATTCCTAGGCGCAATTATATCAAACGGTAATGATACATCGACCGAAATCAGAAGTCGAATAGCACCGGCTAATAAATGCAACTTTGGTCTACGCAAGCAAATGAATCATCAAGGAAAACAAAATTGAAACTTCACAAAGGAATACAGGTGGATCCCATTTGGAGGAAAAAATACAACTCACGAGTTGCACGAGGTCAGTGAAATTACAAACATTTCTGCAGAGCTCCTAATGATGAAAAGCTGCAGGGTTTACCCCGTAGAACATTTAAGTCGACGTTAATCGGGGTATTTGTGTACTAACATTTTTCCAAACCTCTTATTTCACTAAATTCACAATCACAAGTATTCCACAATTTAATTTTAACACTTTGAAAATGTCTTTGTTATTTCTTATTTTTTCTGTCCGTACTAAATCAGCTAAATTAATCAACCGCACTTTTTAAGAATAGAGCACTTGCGAACTTGACGTGTTAAATGCGCGGGAAAATTGTTTTCTGAAAATTTATTGCCAGTGTGACTTTTACTAATAAAATAAATTTTCAAACAAATATGCATATTCAAATATCATTTTTGTTTCTTTATTTTTTGACGTGACAACGTCTATTAAAACGATGAACGCCGGCTGCATGCACGAAAAATGATGACTCATTGTCCCGTTATGTCCCCTTATGTCCCGTAGTAATTTTAAAAATTTGATTGTAGTAATCTTAAAAATTTGATTAAAATTGTCATTGTCAAATTGTCAACAATAAGCAAAGCAAGCCAAACACTATCTCCTAACTGGGTTCCGGTGTATAAGAAAATAGTGAACATTACACTGACCAAAACTGTGAAATGCAAACGAAAACAGTTTCCTTGCGTTCCTGCTTGTGCTATTACCATTCACAAGTCGCAAGGTGGGACTTTTACTGTTATTGTTTATAAATACTCCTCGGAGCAACCACAACAGTTTGTGTACGTGGCGCTGAGTCGGGTAACGAATATAGACTACACATCATCACGGAAAGCTTGCACATCATCACGGAAAAAGATGCGCCTTTTATCTTCAAACACGGACAGGATGGGAACGACTCACAGACTACGCGAGATGTCCGTAACGAATACATTCGACTCCGTGGACACGCCCTTCAAACAATCACTTTGAAAGCTGTGAAATTTTGTGATGACGGTAACAACGCTGGGAAAACTGTAGTGACAAACCTTAATGTTCAGAGTTTGTCTGCGCACTTCGCTGATATTGAAACGGATCCCGTGATACCAAGATCGGATTATTTGGAATTGACTGAAACATGGATGCGTGACAATTTTGATCCAGTTTCAATCAATAATTATGAATGTATAACCAGGCAGAATAATCGATCGGATTCTGATACAAACGCAGCTGGTGGAGTGGCAATCTATCGAAAATTAACATCAACATCCACGGCCAAAGTTCTCCACGTTGAATTGTCTTCATTTTACTCCTTTTTCTATCCAAACAAAATAATGATAATTTAATATAAATGATTCAATTTCATTCATAAAAGCATGCAATCATTTCATCAATGTTTTCTCATGACGTTGTCACGTTAAACTATCGTCTGTAAACCCTCTTCAGAGTAAACCCTCAACAGACAACAAATTTTTTCTTTCATTTAAATTTTTCAAAGTAAAGCTATATCATTGATAGTTTTTTTATATGGCAAATTAATTAAGAAAACTTGACTCGAATTTTATCGAATTTTAATCAAAAAATAATGATTGAACTAATGGGATTGAATTTTTTAATTATTTCACTAAGCAATTGAATTACCAGGCAAAGTACTGGGGCCTTATTCTCTATTACAATACTCAAATGCTTTTTACTCGAAACTAAAGTGAAACTAATGATTAGTCCAAATTTATTCCACCTAGATTAAAGATTATTCGTTTGAAATGATTTTTAGTTTGCAATAGTTGCATATGTATAGGTTCCTTACCTTACCTTACTTTCTGATGAACGCCTTCATACCATAAAGTTGTGTTAGCTGTAACACCAACCTTCTGCTTCTCCTTTGATTTTTTCACCTTATCTTCTAGCGATGAATGAAGAATATAGGAACCTCTAGTCTCACGCTAATACCAATTTCTGTCTGCGCATCTATTGGTGTGAGTTGACCCGATTACTTGGCATATCGTGCTGAGAAATGATCTTTCTGCATTACTAAGATAAGCAAAATTATCAACATATGAAAATAGAAATGTTTTGCTTACTCCTGGTTGCATCTTTTCATTTTTCCTCATTAAGTGGCTATTTGATAGTTTTGGTCCTGGGACTGTTACACTGCTACCGAATCTACTGAGAGCTTAGTTATTTAATTATATAAACTCACATTGTTAACTAAATCACAGGAAACTTTAAATGAACTTATGTTAGGCCGGCCGGTTTTACCTAAAAAGAATTTTGTTATTGAACAATACGAAAAATATAAATTTCTTCTTCTTCTTTGTGCCCCTTTAATCCCTCATGGGACATAGGGCGGAAACAGTTGCCCTCCAGCGGACTCTGTTTTGCGCGACAGCTCTCAGCTCTGACCAGGATCTCCCAGTTGTTGCGGCCTCTGCTAGTAGGGTCCTCCTCCACGTTGTTCTAGGTCTTCCAACTCGACGGGATCCTTGCGGGTTCCAGTCAAGGGCCTGTTTGGCTAGGTTTTCGTTATCGCGTCGCAAGGTGTGGCCAACCCAATTCCATTTCCTTCGCCTGATTTGGTCGTCTATCCTTTCTTGGCCGGCACGGCGCCATAGCTCTTCATTTGAAATTCTATCTGGCCAGCGGATTTTTAGGATACGACGCAGGCATCTGTTGATGAAGACTTGTAGGCGCCCTGTGATGAATTGGGTGACTTTCCATGTTTCGCAACCGTACAAAAGAACTGCCTTAACGTTGGAGTTGAACAGCCGCAATTTGGTGTTAGTTGAGATCTCCGTTGATCTCCATATGCGGAACAGGCATGCATATGCGCCTCGTGCTTTATTTATTCTGGAACTGACGTCTTCTTCTGTACCGCCATTTTCGGTAATAATGCTACCGAGGTAGCAGAATTTATCTACCAGTTCCACGTCACGGTTATTCAGCGCAGTTCGTTCAAGTGTGTTTGCATTTATCCGCATTTCTTTGGTTTTGTTCGGATTCAGCCTTAAGCCTGCTAGACTACTTTCTGTTGCCAAATTGTTTAACATGTTTTTTAGCTCCTGATGTCTGTGGGCCAGCAAACAGATATCATCCGCGTAGTCGAGGTCCTTAAGGCGGTCTAGCAAACCCCATTGTATGCCGCCTGTTCTATTATCTAGAGCTTCGACAAGGATGTCATTTATTACTATAAGAAATAGTAATGGCGAAAGTAGACATCCTTGTCGTACTCCTGAATTCACCTCGAAGCTGTCGGATAATTTTCCATTATGGAGAACTCTGCATTTGGAATTGTTGTAAAGGGCTTTTATCAATTCTATTATTTTATCAGGCAGTCCACGTCGCCGTAATGCCTGCCATATAAAGCTCCTATTAACCGAGTCGAACGCTTTCTCATAATCTACGAAAGCTAGGTAAAGGGGGGATCGGAATTCAGTAGACTGCTCCACTATGATTCTCAAGGTGTTAATATGGTCTATACATGAGCGGCCCTTCCTGAATCCGGCCTGCTGCCTTCTAAGCGTTCGGTCTACTGCCTCTCTTATCCTTGATAATATAACGTGGGACAAGATTTTACCCACAGTAGATAATAGACAGATGCCTCTCCAGTTGTCGCATATTGTTAGGTCCCCCTTTTTGGGTATTTTGACTATGATACCTTCCGTCCAATCCTCCGGAAAGGTACAGGTGTTCCATGCTATTTCCAGGATTGGCTGAAGCGCATCTGCTATGAGGCTTGAATCGGCTTTCAACAATTCTGCCGGGATGCCATCTTTTCCAGCTGCTTTACCATTGGCCATCGCATGAATTGCGGTTACTATTTCCGTCTTGGATGGGGCCCGGGTGTTGATTCTTATCGGCTGTGCATTGTTGCTGTTTTCCTGAGGTTCCTGTGCAAGTGAACCATTCAGGGCGGCGAAGAAGTAATCTCTCCATCTTTGGAGTTGCTCCTCGTCGCTGCACAGCAGCCTCCCATCCGCACTCTTTACGGCATGCTTTTTAGTAGAGTGCTTTCCCGAGAGCTGTTTAGTAATTTGGTACAGCACTTTACTGTTGCCTGTGTTTGCCGCGTTTTCCGCTTTTTCTGCGAGCTCATTTATCTGCTGCCTCTTATCACGCCGCACACTTCTCTTTACTTCCCGGTGTAATTGGGAATATTCCCGTTCAAGTTGGTGACGTCTTTCCGGGTCGCTTGTAGAGTTTACGTTATAAATATAAATTTACTTTTCTTCAATTAATGCGTGATCCATGATTACACTATTTGCTATTATAACTTTCGGATCAACCGCAACTGCTACAAATCAGGAATGTTTTTAGGACACCTTGGCGTTATCCGAAACATATATCTTTTGATTGAGGACAGTTTACGACAGCATTTAATGATATCAGCGGATATATATTGATGCAACCTAGATTAACGAGTAACTAACATAGTTCCTATCTTCACTTTCTGATTAAAAGTCACATACGATAAAGTTGTGGTAACTCTCAATCACCATTATATGGATTATAAGTTCGAGAAACATTGAACAAAGATGACCTTTTCACCTTAACTTCTAGCGATGTATGAGGAATATACTAAATACATATAATTATACTGAGTTTATAAGAAATGTTAAAAATTACTTGCTAATGTTTTGCTTACCTCTGCTTGCAACTTATCATTTTTTTTTTCTTTAAGTGGCCATTTAATGTAAGGGATTCGTTTCTGAATGTATCCCAATTAAATCACTTTCAGATTTTTGTCCTGAACAGTTGCACTATTATAGAATACACTAGGGAAACACATAATAGCCACCGTTGACCGAACGTATTAACTAATGGGCACAAATTAGTTAAATTCAATAAAACTTTCACGCAAAACGCTCAGAGAAAATTATTTCCCACAAACTTCAAATGTCTACTTTGACATTTCCCATTTGTCAAAAAACCATCTGATTTATTTTCGGGGTTTTAAATCCGCAGTTTAATATGGCACTACTGCCGGCGTATTAAATAATCGCTAGCAACCGTGAAGGGAGTCTCAATCACGGCGGGAGTTCCGATCCGCCGGATTCGGGAATCGAGGCCAATATCTCTTAAACGGCAAGCTCTATGATAAAATAGTGTTTACAAAGTTTGTAGATCGTGCAATTATCTACAAAAAATGATATTATACATTTTCTCGTACGAGTTGCCGTTCGTGAGATAGCGCCCTTTTAAAGATTTCAAATACTCATATTCCCTAATTCGCAAATTGTATAGGTCATCAGACGTTCATTAAATCCTTGTTGGACTACGTGGTTAATATTTTCAGGGTGATTCCTGGATATACTGTAAAATTGTTCTAAAATTGTAGTATAAAAGGCGAAACCTAAGATTAGACTCTTTCACATAAAAAAGAGATAACAGATGTTCCTAATGAGACCATTTGTTGTCCATTGACATGTCTACAGGTAGTATGCATGCTGTGGAACGTCCACTATGTCATCCATAAACAACGAGACATGTTGTTCAACTTGGTTGAGTATTACACAAAGCCTTCTATATTTACAAGCCATGCACAACAAAATCTAACACTCACATTGAAAGATTCATGGGACTTCAAATTTGCTGTCAGACGTGTCAGACTTCGAAGTGACAAGTGCGAATGGGACTTCAAATTATATGTGATTTTACTGAGCCTGGTTAGTATATAATAAATCTTGTGTTAATTAAAATTTAGTATATAAAAACATATATAATTTTAGGTGATAAATATAAAAAAGTGATAAGGGTAAAAATACAGCAAGATATAATTGAATTGCAGCGACAAGTTAGAATGATAATGGAGTTGAAGCGAACTAAACTAACTGAAGAAGCAAGATAGGCCAAGCAGGATATGAAAGCGGAGTTAAAATCTGTGATAAGGATTGGAGATAAAAAAAATCGTTCAAAGGCAAAATATTTCCAGCTAGTTGCAAATCTTCGTGATGAAGACGATGATGAATTCGCAAGACTGCAGGAGAAAGCCCTTTTGATGCCAAATTTTTTAGCTAAATGCAAGAAAGGGCGCTACAACGTAGTATCAATCACGAGCAAGCAAGTCAGTGGCGTTTGCAGCTAGGAGCAGAAAGAGAAGCAGCAAAAACTGCAGCAGAAGAAGCCAAGGTAAAAATCTTAATTAATAATAAAATGTAATCTCTAGTATGTAGTTCTTTAGCGATTAGATGATGAATAAGCGAAAAAACAAAGGATAGAGGCTTTAAAAGAAAAAAGAAAGCAGAAAAAGTTAGCAAAAATACAAAAGGAACGAGAACCTGAGATATTTAGAAAACTAGTTGGGATGTGGGTTCGACCCTTTCGGTCCACACGATGAACTTCCCAGTATGATGGAAGGAAGCGCTTTGAAATAACGATAAGAATGGTAAATCCGCAAGGCTTTTCTACAGAACTTTTTTTTTGTTGAACAGTAGCAAACAGACATGTTCCTGTCACTTCGTTCGCTACACTATAAAGCGAATTCATTTTGAGCGCGCTGATGATAAACTGCAATGGTAAAACTTCATTTTCAATTCGAACGATTTCAGGAGATAGTACCAAAATTAATCAATGTAACGGATTTGTCAAACTTGTCCAAAAAAGTGTAACAGCATAATGGCGCGATAAAAAGTGGCCGCCACTTATGCGAGGTATTACCCCCTTAGCCATAAGCCCGGAAAAGCATGACCAAGGAGCCAATACCATACATAAGAAAGGAAACTAACTTCCGGATCTCCTACGCCGGCCACACGGAGTTATCTAGCTCGCCGGAGGGGTCGTGGGGTGTGTGGCCGGGGCTTGCCGCGGTGGTTCACCACTTACCTGTGCCTGTGCAACCTTGAATTCCGCCTCCATCCTTCCACGGTCATCGCCTGTGCCTCGTCATGCCCTGAAAAGGAATGACCCCCCCCTCAACCATTCCACCAAAAAAAATGTACCACCTGGACATTCTAGTATTTACAATCCTTTAATAAATCTGTAAACATCAACACAAACATTACATTGAAAACTTAACATCCACGACAATGATTAGCTGCCCGTGTCAAATACCAACAATTAACTGACCAAATTCAAAACATAAGTGTTACGTTATTTTAGGTACATATGTTTGAAGGACAACAATAAAGCGCGCAGTACTGGCCAATACTCCTCGCTTTGTACAAACGATGTTACAACCAACAGAATCACTTAGAGGAAGAACAAATTTCCCGGAACCAACAACGAATAAAATATTTCCGACAAGGAGCAAAACAAATTCACAAATAATTATAAAGAAGATTATAAAGTTAATACTAACTACCATTAAAATTATTATTTTAGTAATAAATTTTTTTTTAAATTAAAGCAAAAAGAAAATTTTTGTTATTTTATTTTGTGTATTTTTTTTGTGTGTTTTTTTTTGTTCTTCTGATCCAGCTGGTGTGGATGCACTATAGGTATTGGCTTAATTACCTGACTATCGAACGGTATATCAATTGGTATTAATGGAATATACAGTTCCTCCTTTATACTAGTGTAGTTTTATAAATATCATCTAATTTTCCGGCAACTTTTTTTATCTAAACCATATTCGAGTAATTTTGGATAATCTTCGGTCCGTTCTCCATCCCCCCCCACCGGTCTTCTGATTTTATACCTGTTACTTCGTCCACCAACTCTCCATTGCCTTCCGCCATTTCTCTACACGTTTTTCCCGTTTTTGCTGAAATTTTGGTGACAGATAAACGAAAAGTATTATAAACACAGGGTCTTTCCCCTTAAATAAATAAAACAGTTTGTACAGATTAACACCAATCCGCACTAAATAAAAACGAACTCGCTGTTATAAATTTTTGTGCGTTTTTTTTTTTTACTTTTTTTTTAAAAATTCTAACCACGGAAAACACTGAAATATGTATATCCTGTTTTATAAACTAAAGGGCGAAACGCAATTTTTGTATTGCTGGTATCCTTTTCGGTACTTTCAAATTTCTCCAAATTCTTTTCTTATTTGTTAATTTTTTTTGTGCTTATTTTTTCTTGTATTTTCGACTAGAATTCACAGCACCGAAATAGTCCTGATTGTTGCTAATTACGTGTAGATCTGGTATATACGTGTAGATCTGGTATATTTAATTTTTCTCTAAATTAACGTATTAAAAAATGATCGCGCGTGTAAGCGTCTTATAAAAGCAAGTAGTGTGTAGCTATAAAACAATAAAAGTGTATTAGTGAGTGTATGCTTCAATTCAACAATAATGTCGGAATGGCTGAGCTCGGGACTACATTCCCTAACCGGGCTCCCGCATGTCGATGTCAGTTGGCGAGGACTATGACTCACAGTCACCACCAAGTGTCATCCACATCGCCGACACAGCTTCAGGTAAGCACCCAAAAGAAGGACAGAAACAAAAATCCAAAATCGCATCGCCACGAAAGGAAAGGAAACTTCTTCAAAAATAAAAAAAATTTGGGGCGATCCGCTGTTCAACCACACCTGAGCTACCTCTCGGAAAATCAATCAGGAGGGAAGAACAGACAGAGAAAAATGGACGCAGGACATAAACAAAAAAGTAGAATTTAAAAAGCTGGATGGACCATCAGGAGGGCAAGGGGCGCAGTGGCAGGCGGTAACACGCCTGATACCAGAGACGGTTAAGCCCTTGTACCAACTTCAACGTCCACCAGGAAAATTAAAAGAAAATCCTGTTCACGGACCGACGCAGTGGCAGGCGGTATCACGCCTGATACCAGAGTCGCCGACCCTAGAAACAGGACAGGGATGAACCACTACTACACCTGCACGCATAGCCAAGCGAACACCGCTTGTTAGCAAGCCGTGAAGATCAGCATGGTTCGAAGCTACTCCAAAAAGAAGAAGTCACCGCGTAAGTGAACGGGTAGACCTAAAAGCGAAAACAAAGAAAAATTCACATAGAATTTGGACAATGACGCTGCAAAAAAATTCGAAAAATAGACAAGGGCTAAGGCCTCGCGGTACTACCTTAGCCCACAGCGAGCGCTTGGTAAACGTGGTGAACCATAAACAAAAAAAATCAAACGTTGTGCGTGAAGGCACAAGTGGTACTAAACACCAAAAAAAATTAAACTTCAAGGTCCGTGTAGGACTACTAACGGGCTTTAAAAGCCGCGTTGGGCGCCAATTTATGTAATAGCATAATGTGGCCGTGTGGCCGGCGTAGGAGTTCCGGAATTTAGTTTCCTTTCTTATTTATGGTATTGGCTCCTTGGTCATGCTTTTCCGGGCTTATGGCTAAGGGGGTAATACCTCGCATAAGTGGTGCCCACTTTTTTATCGCGCCATTATGCTGTTACATAAATGGCGCCCAACGCGGCTTTTAAAGCCCGTTAATAGTCCTACATCCATTATTTTTTTAATTAAAACTCGAAATTAATATTTGAAATTAAAACGGACATCGAATGGGGGCTATGGAATCCAGATCCAATTTTTTCTTTTTTATTTAATTTTAAATTTTTCCGAACAAAAATTTTTGCAGTAAATTTCTGCATACGTCAAAATTCGAACCCAATTTTTTTTTCCTTTCTCCCCGCCTACCTTTTTGTCCCCAACCAACTACTCGATTTTCTTCCCCACAGTAATTTTTAGTCAAGTAGATATTTAGGCAAAACTGACCGTTACAAAAGCCAAACTGTAATCACTGAAAATCCCGCGATGAACTTAATTCGCAAAACTGTAGGACATGGAAAGCAATCCGCCGTTCAATCAGTTTTGAACTAAAGTTTGAAAATTTCGTCATGTTTGTAATGGTTAACGTATTTGTTGAATGGTTTTTAAAGAAAACTCGGATTTTTACGAGTGATGACTCTTTGGGAAGCTATTGCTCGGCTGAATCCATAAAAGTGAACTTCATTTTGAACGGGTGTCATTCCAACGCTTCGACCGGCACCTCGATGAAGTCAATATCATTTTTGGTTTGCGTTATATAGAGCATGTACAAAAATCACTTACGCCCTTTAAACATAGATACCGCTTGATCGAATTTTATGAAAATCTTTTCAAAGTGTACTTTCGGTAATACGCTACGATCGGCACCTCAAAGAAGTCGGTATCATGGTTGGTTCGTGCTATATCGTGCATGTACAAAAATCACTTACGTCGCTTAAACAAAAAAACGGATGGACCGAATTTCATGAAAATCTTTTCAGATCATATTTCGGTTTATACGCTTCGAACGGCACCTCAATGAAGTCAATATCATTTTTGGTTTGCGTTCTATCGAGCATGTACAAAAATCACTTACGCCCTTTAAACAAAGATACCGCTTGATCGAATTTTATGAAAATCTTTTCAAAGCGTATTTTCGGTAATACGCTACGATTGGCACCTCAAAGAAGTCGGTATCATGGTTGGTTCGTGCTATATCGTGCATGTACAAAAAATCACTTACATACGTCGCTTAAACAAAAAAACGGCTAGACCGAATTTCATGAAAATCTTTTCAGATCATATTTCGGTTAATACGCGTCGAACGACACCTCAATGAAGTCAATATTATTTTTGGTTTGTGTTCTATAGAGCATGTACAAAAATCACTTACGCCCTTTAACCATAGATACCGCTCGATCGAATTTTATGAAAATCTTTTCAAACTGTACGATCGGCACTTCAAAAATGTCGGTATCATGTGTGGTTCGTGCTATATCGTGCAGGTACAAAAATCACTTACGTCGCTTAAACAAAAAACGGCTGGACCGAATTTCATGAAAATCTTTTCAGATCATATTTCGGCTAATACGCTTCGAACGACACCTCATCGAAGTCGATATCAGTTTTGGTTCGCGCGATATCGTGCAGGAAAAAATGACCACATCCGTACGCACATACACACACACATACTTCGTCCCAATTTTTTGCTTAAAATGCTCCTGGGACCTTGAAAGATGAAAATACGTTGAAATTTTCGATTTCGATTTTCGGACCGATTACAATAACTTCCTATACTGGGAAGTTAATAATAAAAAATGCATTGAATTTTGTCGTCGGCGCTTCCTAAAATGTATTGCGATTAAAGGGTTTAGAAATTGAATAGCTCTTAAAAGGAAAAACTGCAGACATGTATCGAAAACATTTGTTAAAGAAGAAAGTATTTTCCGCGTGGTACAAATTCACCGCAAACACCTGAAGCTAATTTTATGTATAAAGTAGAAGCGATAAAGCCACGAATTATTATAGAATCGCCAGCCGATGCTACTACTCAAAGAGATCGTCCGAAGACAATGCAAATAAAAATATCACGGTTTGGTTTAACAAATGTTCGAGAAATGGGATCTCGAGCCGATTTAGCCCAGTCGCTGCATTCTTTACAAGAAGGAAGATTGGTGTTTGATTCTGGGTTTCCCTGGTGGTGATATGTGCATTGTTACAGATACAATACTTACTTATGTTGCAGGTGCAAATAATTTTGTGCTCAATATATTTTTGATGTATTTTTTATTTTTTCATAATTCTAGCAAACCATGTTCCAACTGTTTCATCTGAAGACTCCTTAGCAGCACACTTTCGCGATACGCATCGTGGAACGAGCGAAGAGATGTTTGATGTATAAAATTTTATCCCGTTTGGATAGACTTTTTAGGTGCACGATCTTTAGGTGCAAATAATACCTGCGCCCAGAACAACACTTTAAATCATTGGAATCTCTTAATGACATTAATCGAGCTACAGAACTTCTAGATTTAGCCGAAAACCAAAAATTGGATTGATTCTTCAATGAGTGTAATAACAGTGAGAAGCCTCTTTAGTGTGGTGTCAGTCCTTTAAAATAAAGACAGTTTTCAGTTAATTTACTTAAAAATTTCGCACTCCACGTACACAATAGTTTAATTGAGATATTTTGAAGATAACACATGAAGATATCATTATCCTCCGAAGAATCATTATCCTCGAAATCTTGCTAAAGTCTTATTCTGTTGATTCTAAAAATATAAAAACCGACTTTCCACACCACCTCTAGAGGTATCGCTGTAGGGCGCGTTAACCAATTATTTTTAATGGCTGGTTTCCCCAATAGGCCTATTACCATTTTTTCCCGGGGGACATGAAATGAAAAAAAAAAAAAATACACACTGTAGAATTATGTAATAAAAATATAAATATAAAAAATAAAAACAAATCTTCAAATTATAATTTCAAATGATATATATATATACAAATATTATAAAAAACTTAACAAATAAAAGATATAAAAAAATATAACAAATTCAAATTCATATTATAGAAACTTTAACAAATAAAATAAAAAACAACAATCTGAACTATAAAAAAAAGGTTTAATTAGCTTCGAAAATTTGCTAATTTCCTTGTGTTAATTTCGCGGCTGCTATTTTCCTTGTCGCGAACGTGCTTTGTATGATTATTTAAAAGCACGTTGGCAAATCTATACCCCACCAGCATAAAAATATCTAGTTCTTTAGCCCCACATTGTCATACACTATCTAAATGTACATCGTCGCATGAGGCTATACTAACAAGTGCCAATTGACACAAAATACCTTTATGATTAACCCCCCCGTAAAACTTCTCTTTCACATTCTTAACGTTAAGAATGTGCTGAAGGATAGCGCACATATGAAATAATAAATACTTTACGGATGAAGTGGGCTCCGTTAGCCCTCCCCTTTGTAGCTCATCAAAGTAGGCATCTTCGGTAATAGCCCCTTTACTTGCCACAACCTTACTTTTACAATGCACACAATTTAGCTTACGCGCAACAGCTTGGGCAGCAAAACCAGCAGTATATAAATTTGCCGAATCATCAACAGCTACGTTGATTAAGTAATCGGACTCTAAAATTTCCAGATAATCCGATAAAACTACAGGCTCATTCGGAAGTTTCCTGCGAAAGCTTCTCAAAATCTTTCTGGTAGTGAGCAAAAATATTGTGGATGCGAATCTTCTTTTCAGCTTCCACAACTTGTTTATACGACAGTTTATAGCTATACCCTTCAAGGCCGCGGTATAGGCGAAACCGTGCTTCAATATCGTCACTCTAGAATTTTCCGGGAAGTACGTATTCAATGTGTAGAACATTGAGAGAATGACGAATAATGTCGACAATGCTACGCGTGGTTAGCAGTGCCGCTCGGAATGTATCACGAGTGAACAATCCGTTATTGCCATTGCTTTTGGTTAGGCTCCATTACATGCCTTAAGCCACGCAATAAACTTCTCTAAAAAGTCTAATCGTGTATCCATACTATCATAAAAAGGTCTTCTCCAGTCATTCCGCTTTATGACACCTACTAAGGTATTTTTAGTATTAAGTACATCCCACCATTTACGAATAATTTCGCAAAACTCTGCTGTTCCCTGCATTTCGCCGCCCGCTATTTTTAATGCTGAAATTGTTGAAGCATGAAATATATTATCAACCAAATTAACGCTTTGTCGCTTCAAGCTATTTGGTTGAATGGACTTTAAATTTAATTTATAAGCCTGCTGACTAATAAACCAGATTCTTGTTCAAAAATTTGTCTTAAGTGAGAAAATAATGCATTGTTCACTTCACCTGTTTCAAAATCAGGATAGAAAAATGTGTTCTCCACATTATGCAAATTTAACCAATTATTTCTAAAATTTTTAAATAAATGTACGCTATCAAAGCGGACATAATGTCTTTTCGTTGGGAAAGGTGTGGTTATTAAAACTATTGCAAAAATGCGCATCGCTTTCATTGCTATTCTCTACGGTTTGAGTTAGCAATTTAAAAAGCGATTGATTTATCCTGTTATCGTCTGTAATAATAACAAGAACATGAAAACCTAACTTTTGAACAAAAGATATAACGCCCAACGTATACTCGAGCAATTGGGATCCAGTAATATTTGATATTGGTAGCAGGCGAACAATTTCCTTGAAGGAACCATATACAGATTTTATCATGAAAGCCATTACTTTACTGGCTTTTTGAGACGGATTGTTTGCTGCCATCCCAGACAAATTATTCGCCTTGTAAGTAATCCCCTTACTTACGTATATTTCGTCTATTAAAAGCGCGACATACTTTTCACGGTCCTGTAAATTATGAACTGCATGCCCTAAATAATGCTCGTCATTGCATGGGTTTTTGTAATCGGAAGAAATGTGCAGCGAAGATGAAATGTGCTGCAGGAACCTTTTACAAGGGAGGACTAAAAATTTCTTCAAAATCTCATAAGTCGAAGCGGACTGACTATAAATGAGAAAAGACATTATTATTGTCGCAGTGTCATAACTTTTCCGTTTCCGACGGAATATAAATTTCCTATGTAATCAAAATCCTCATCACATTCGGGGGCCAGCTTTAAATGATTAGATGCAAGTTCTAAATAAATATCACGTTCTTGCCTTAAGGAGTTTGTCTCGAACTTATAGCTTATCATTTGAGACCAAAGGGTAAATGTGGGATTTCGTGGAAGCACCCAACTTAAATCTTTAAACGAAATTTCCGATTCACCGACGAAAATTTGTAATCTTAAATTTTCGTATACGATGGCACGAGCCGAGAAAGCGCAACCACCTTCACTGCAGATATCTACCCTATAAAAGACAACTTTGGATGTATTACTAAAATATTCCAAGTGTCTAAATCTAGCCTTTCCTTAAAATATTCCCTAAATTCTTCAAACGATTTGATGTAATCGTTTTGCAGAAATTGCTCGTTTAGCACTTCTATGCGAGCTTGTTCCCTTTATCTGCGGGAATAAGGATCATGTCTACTAGTACTACAGGATTCAGGAATAGTCAGGTACGCTGGCAGGTCTGGAAAAATTGATGAGATGGCAGTATTTTGCAGCCGGGGAACTTTCAAGGGTACGCCGCACTCATTTTTCTTAAAATCCGACAACCGAAAATGTTTTGCGCACACTCTTGATGATGCAGTCGGTATGAAATTTTCGTGATGTATTGCCTTCACCCATTTAGCGCGCAATTCCTCAGAACAATTTCCTTGAAGGAACCATATACAGATTTTATCATGAAAGCCATTACTTTACTGGCTTTTTGAGACGGATTGTTTGCTGCCATCCCAGACAAATTATTCGCCTTGTAAGTAATCCCCTTACTTACGTATATTTCGTCTATTAAAAGCGCGACATACTTTTCACGGTCCTGTAAATTATGAACTGCATGCCCTAAATAATGCTCGTCATTGCATGGGTTTTTGTAATCGGAAGAAATGTGCAGCGAAGATGAAATGTGCTGCAGGAACCTTTTACAAGGGAGGACTAAAAATTTCTTCAAAATCTCGTAAGTCGAAGCGGACTGACTATAAATGAGAAAAGACATTATTATTGTCGCAGTGTCATAACTTTTCCGTTTCCGACGGAATATAAATTTCCTATGTAATCAAAATCCTCATCACATTCGGGGGCCAGCTTTAAATGATTAGATGCAAGTTCTAAATAAATATCACGTTCTTGCCTAAAGGAGTTTGTCTCGAACTTATAGCTTATCATTTGAGACCAAAGGGTAAATGTGGGATTTCGTGGAAGCACCCAACTTAAATCTTTAAACGAAATTTCCGATTCACCGACGAAAATTTGTAATCTTAAATTTTCGTATACGATGGCACGAACCGAGAAAGCGCAACCACCTTCACTGCAGATATCTACCCTATAAAAGACAACTTTGGATGTATTACTAAAATATTCCAAGTGTCTAAATCTAGCCTTTCCTTAAAATATTCCCTAAATTCTTCAAACGATTTGATGTAATCGTTTTGCAGAAATTGCTCGTTTAGCACTTCTATGCGAGCTTGTTCCCTTTCTCTGCGGGAATAAGGATCATGTCTACTAGTACTACAGGATTCAGGAATAGTCAGGTACGCTGGCAGGTCTGGAAAAATTGATGGGATGGCAGTATTTTGCAGCCGGGGAACTTTCAAGGGTACGCCGCACTCATTTTTCTTAAAATCCGACAACCGAAAATGTTTTGCGCACACTCTTGATGATGCAGTCGGTATGAAATTTTCGCGATGTATTGCCTTCACCCATTTAGCGCGCAATTCCTCATTTTTGGGAAATTGAAAAATGGAGACGGAGCCATTGTTTCTTCTATATGTTGTATAATTTGAATTACACCTAGGGACACAACAGTGAAGAGGCGTTTCTGTGCGAACTAAGACCTATACGAAACACAAGCAAATTCTAATAAAAAATAAAATAAGCAAAAAAGCGTATTGAAGCAGAACAAACTACAAAAAAAAAAGATAGAGAAAAGAAAACCTCAACCCCGGACAGATACAAAGGTTGTTGACAAAATGAAAGTTAAATTAAATTAAGAACACAAAATATAACTTTATAAATCATTTTTATCAAATCAACAATTTCAAATCGATAATAGCAAAGTAGAATGGGGAATACGGTATCGGGTACCCGCGTATTTCGAGTAATAAGCAAATTTGGAGTAACTTAATAACCGGGTTTTTTTTGCAGAATACTCGGGCTGGTACATTAGCTAACTTTTTCACACACAAAATGAAAAAACAAAATGAACAGCACATTCTTAGTTTATTTAAGTAGCAAAATGCTTACTTTTGTGTTAATTTCCACTAGCAACTACCAGGTAAAACTAGCCACCCGTGCCAAACAAGTTGTGTAACTTTTATCTTTAGTTTATACTCAAAACCTAGAACGGCATTTTTTCCATTTATTTCGACGGTCATAGAACACACGTTTGGAACAATTATACCAAGCACTTCTGACCATAAAACCAACATCAGTGGATTGTGAAAGAAATGTTTACACCAAAACTAATGCCCAAAGCCTTTACAAATTAGATACTTTTAATCAGGGATATTATGGAGCTCCGTAACCGAAACCGAAACTATCAGATATCCGAAATAAAAATCTATCCGAAACCGTAACCGAATCTGATATAAAAGTTTCGAATAATTTCGGATAGGAGCGGAGTCTAAATGCGACACGTAATGACATGTTTTCCACAGACACACTAACCGCAGTCATTCTAGGACCAAATGTTAACCTAGAAATAGAGTCAAATATTACCTATTTGTAATTTCCTTTTACAATTCTTTAAAAATCTGATATCCGTATCTGAAACTATCCGAAACTATCGATTAATCCGAAAAAAATTTCATATCCGTAACCGTATCTGAAACCGGAATAATATTATTCATTTATCCGTATCCAGATCCGAAATTTCATATCATATTATTAATATTTACTTTAAATTCTATCTAATACAGGTAACCCCCGAAGAACACGGTACTTGAAGAACACGAGTTTCGAAGAACACGTATACCTTCCCCCGAATTACACGATTTCAAACTACACGATTTTCAAGTAATTTTTTTGAAAAAGAGTAAAAAACACACCGATGTATACACTAAGTTTACAAAGTGCCTGGCTGGCGATTGGATTTGGTCAGACAAATAAAAAATTGTATGGGTGGGGGGATTCGTAACGGTTTAGCGGCTAAGGCCCGATGAAATTTGTTTGTTAATGTTTTACATATCACCTAATATTTTTGTAATCCTATAACAAATTTCCCTGAATAAGATACCACTGTACACAGAATACTCCCACCTATCTATTGTTCTAAAAATGACGGTTCCATCTTACCAACTTCCAGAGTTGTGAGTCGTCAAAGTTTTTTAACAAAACTTTCAAGCAAAACTAACTTTTTCTCTAAAAAAATCGTAGGTACCTTATAATTTTTTCATAATTAGAAAGCTTGAAATATTTCTATATGAATAATGTTATAAGTAATTTTGATGTTAAAATTGGTCTTATTTGGTGCTTTCCGACATAGGCAAGTACTAAAAATGTACCAAATAAAGCCAATTTTAACATCAAAATTGCTTATATCTTCAAATTTGCTTATAGCTTATAGGGTTAGAAAAATACAGGGAGATATGTGTAGTCTAACAAAAAATTTCATCGGACCCTAGCTGGTAAACCGTTACGATTCAAATTTCGTTGCGAGTTTTCTTTGAAATTTCATCTTGTTTACTTTTACCCGTTATATTCTTTTGTGAAAATTAAGGGGAATACCCGTCGACCATCGTTGCGATATTTCTTTTGATGGATTTATTGAAATTTTCATTAAAGGGTAGTTTGAAGTTATTTGAGTATAAAGTGCAGAAGATCCTGAGTTTCGAATTTTTTATTATTTTCAACCAAGTTTTTATAGTGTTCAATTAATTTCTAGTGTTTTTTAAATCCTTAATTTACAAAATGTCTGCCGAAAATCAAAAGATAGTTAAAAAAAGGTGTACAATTTCAATTGAAACAAAAGTAAAAATTTTGGACCGACTAAAGAAAGGAGAAAAATTATCAGTTGTTGCAAAGACAGAGAACTTGAACGAAGCTTCTATTCGTACAATAAGAAAGAATGAAGAAAAAATAAGAGAGTATGCATCAATAATACCTTTAGGTGTTAAACGAAGTTTTTGTTCAACAAATGTAAATATTATCAATACTGAGAAAGCACTTTCAATATGGATTGATGATTGTGTAAATAAAAGAGTGCCTTTGAGCGGGAACATTATCAAACAAAAAGCGCTTAAGATTTATAAACATTTACAGGAACACCAGGAAACTACCACTGACCAACAATCGCAATCATTTTGTGCAAGTAAAGGCTGGATGGAAAGGTTTAAAGCAAGGTACTCCCTACACAATATCAGGCTCCACGGAGAATGTGCTTCTGCAGATGAGGCTGCTCGTCAATTTACAACAAAACTGCAGACAATTGTTAAAGATGAATGTTATGCAGCGGACCAAATTTTTAATGCCGATGAGACTGGTTTAAACTGGAAAAAACTGCCATCTCGTACATATATTTCAAAAAACCAGAACTCTATGCCTGGATACAAAATATCTAAGGAAAGGATCACTCTTCTCTTATGCAGTAATGCATCAGGAGATTTTTGTATGAAACCACTATTTATAAACAAATCAATGAATCCTCGCTCGTTGAAAAACTTAGATAAAGAGCAGCTACCGGTTTATTGGCGAGCTAACAATAAAGCTTGGATCACTTCATCTATGTTTGCAGATTGGTTTCGCAACTGTTTTGTGCCTGATGTAGAAGGATATTTAAAAAAGAAAAATTTGAGTTTCAAAGTATTACTACTACTAGACAACGCCCCTGGACATCCGAAGGAGTTAGAACATCCAAATGTAAAGATTATATTTCTACCACCAAATACTACATCACTAATCCAGCCACTGGATCAAGGTGTAATATCAACATTTAAAGCATATTACACCCGAATTTCTTTTCAGTCCATTTTAGATAAGTTAGAAGCTGCAGAAAATAAGACACTTATCCAAGTTTGGAAAGAATTTTCAATCTTGGATTGCATTAATACTGTATCTTCAGCTATAAGTGATCTTAAAGTTTCAACATTGAATGCCAGTTGGAAAGCTCTTTTACCGAATATTGTTTGTGAAGACTCCAATATTCCATGTAGGCACACCGAGTACAATCAGATAATTAATATTGCACGTTCGATATCTGGTACAGGGTTTGATGATATGTCTGCTGAAGAGGTTGAGGAATTATTTTTAGAAAAAACATTGGATGAAGAAGATCTGGTAAGGCTTGTACAAGAATCCAATTCAAATTCAATGACTACAGAGGATACAGAAAATTATGAGAATGTGTCTAAAGAGAACTTTTCTATTAATGATGTTCAATATGCATTACATTTGGCAAACAAATTGGAGATGTTCTTAACAGAAAGGGATCCTTCCAAGGTACGGAAGACAACATTTGCAGCACAACTCAGGAAATGTATTAAGCCGTATGAAAATTATTTAGAGGAATTGCAACACAGGAATAAACCATCATGTAGTACTGCTAGATATTCAGATGAAGACGAACCAAGCGATGTGGACATTCGGCCCCCTACAAGAAAATATCCTAGAATCATAACGTACCTAGATGACTCCAGTGATGATGACTAGAATTTTAATTGAAAAAAGTGATGCATTGGAAAATTTGTTTGTTTTATTTTTTATTTTTTTTGTATTTTTCGTATTTTGATAAAAAAAATTTAAGATAAAATCAAAATTCATTTCAAAGTTAATTACTAATTAACTAATTCAAATTATTTTTTTATGTAATACAAGATTCCTTAAAAGTGTTTATTACCAATATGAATTCAAAAAATAAACATTTTTAGTTTTATATTTAACAAAAACCAATTTAAAAACTAACGTTTTTTTCTTTTCACACTTGAAACGGATTCTCGTTTTTTACAGTCTCGAACAACACGGTTTCAAAGAACACGGTACCAATTAATCGTGTTCTTCGGGGGTTACCTGTATGTATTACAATGTTTTTTATTATGCATATTTGTTTATTATTATTCCCCGGGTAATCCGGGCAGGTGAAAATCGAAACACGAAACACCCGGGTATTGTAATTTTCCATTAATCAAACGGGCTCAAGAAAAAAATACACAATTACTCTTTAAATGTTGCAACCGCCACAAAATATGTTGATATTACCAATTAAAACAATAAAAGAAATGTTTATACTTTTTCGTAAACACTCCAATAAGAAAAAGAATAAATTTATTTTATTGCAACTAGGTAAATTTAAGTGCGATTGCAACATTTTTTAGGCATGCAAAACTAATACAAAATTACTTACAGGTACCTATGAAAATGCGATAATCCTTTCTATTTCCTATCCTGTAGCTCACTCACTTTATATTATGTATTTTAAAACGTTTTTTTAACTTATTTTATAGCCAAAGATAGCCACAAATCACCTAAATCGTTTTTAATGGCGCACTTTTAACTTTCTTGCTGCTTCCATTTTAAAATCACTTTGACATTTCGTTGGGACTTCATACAACGACATACACACACCTGCAGCATGGCTTGTAAATGTAGCAGGCTTTGGTATTACAACAAGTTTGTCTTGTGTGGAGTGGTTGGTCATCCAATTTGTGTGTGTGTGCAAACAGCATGGACAAAGTAGTCAACCAAGCTGATCAACATGGCTCCTTGTATATCCGCGACATTATATTTATCTTTCTCTATGGTCCATTATGGCGGAAGTTGACAAACGATTCTTTGAATTCATCTGGAATTACTTAATCTTTTTAGATAAAACTGACAAGTTCAGAGAGGTTAAAAGTACGTATTAATTCATTTTTCTATGTTTGTTATACAATATATTTACTGCATATGTGTACATTGAATGTACTTTTTTGTCCACTTTTGTCCACTTTTAAATTTCTAATTAATTTGCCGAATATTCAATCCCATAGCCCATTTGTAATTAATTCAGCGTAAGCAATTTTGATCGATTTTTAAGGTTCATTTTTAATGAAAAATAAAAGAAACCTCAGTTCTGTTTCAAACTCAAAAGATTAAAAGACGATTAATAATTGTGAAAATTTCAATAAAGAAAATTTGTAACGTTTTAAATTTAGTTATTTTTTTTATCTTGTCGTGTCTCGAGTATTATTACTGGCGCAGTCGGTAGGATCCGAAAGGATCCAGTAATGACGTTATTACTTAAATCGTGATATTGCTAGTGCAGACGGTTTATCGGTTTTCATAGTAGTTCGCGGATTCTAAGTACAATTCTAAAGTTCTAATAAGTGCAAGAAAATCTGTGAAAATCGCCGACAGAATAGGCTGCAAGATTACACCGAAGGAACTGAATTGATCATGGAGGGAATATCGATACAAAGTGGAAACCCATCTCATTGAGGGAACATCGAAGTGGAAACCCATCTCATCGAGGGAACATCGATACCAAGGGCAACTCCAACTCAACGAGGGAACATCGTCAACCATTATGATCGCTCTGATAATTTTAATGTAAGTCGAATTTTGAATATCTTCCATAAATCCTATCCATATTTTTATCTTATTTTATTTAAATATATGTATATGCCGTTAGAAAAACCTACTAGTAACAGATTTAAACCTTACAAAAAACTAAAGAAATTTTTTTCCTTTAATAATTTAAACAACATAGAAAGTGATTCCGATAGTGAAAGTGTTATTAAAGACGAAAGTGTCTCATCTGAAAATTTAGATTTGCTTGTGTTTTCAAATTCCGAAATTAACAATCGTGAATATAGCAACATGGCTACAGGCACCGGTGGTAACCAAGTGCTTACTTCAAATGATATTTTTAACTCTTTACGAGTACCTGATGCCATTAAAGATTTGCCGAAATTTGATGGCAATCCTAGATTGCTTTATGAATTCCTGAACAAGGTTGATAAAATCAGATCGTTAATTGTAGTAACGGAAGGAACGCCGCTCCGGGCAATTAGAAATAAAATTGAAGGCCCAGCCAACGAGGTATTGAATATGTACGGTACCCCGTTGGATTGGTTTCAAATCAAACAAAATCTTATCCTCCACTATTCAGATAAACGCAATGAAACTTCGTTAATTAAAGATTTTCACGAACAAAAGCAACAAAACAAAAGCGTTGAACGTTTCTACAGTGAGATCATAGAAATTCTTGCCACCATGACAAATCACGTCCAAATACATGAAGCCAACGGAACCGTAGTTACAGCAAAACGGGAATTATATACATCAATGTATCTCAACGCCTTCTTATCGGGACTTAAGGAGCCTCTTGGATCCACTATCCGAGCGATGAAACCGGATACTTTAGCAAAAGCTTTCTCATAATGTATTCAGGAACAAAACATATCATACTCTAGACATGACAATTCTATTACCAAATATTCCAATGAAACAAAATTAAGTAGACTTTCTTAAACCCCATCCACTTTAGAGGACCAACCTGCCTTTTACCCCAAAAAATAACCGGTTATCTTACCCTACACTCCGCCCTATGTTCAACAATAAAACAATAACGATCAATCCTAATAACTATACTCAAAGACCTCAACAGCATCAAAGTAGCTTTTTCCAACATAGGTCGCAATTTAACCAAGGAACCAGCAACAGAAATATACCCAAACTTGAACCCATGGCTGTAGGTTCAAGCAATATCCGACAAAATCGATATCCACAGAACCAGCATAATACTAACCCACAAAACAATTTCTTCCGCCCAACCGGTCCACCTAAATTTACTAGCAAGGAACTATTCCACGTAGCCTCAGCAATAGACACAGATCCTCATTTTGAACAAAACCACCAACAATTAGATTATTACGACCAACAAAATGCTAACCAACTTGACGACTATGAGTGGAGAGACGAAACCCCAGAAGTTACAAGTGAACAAGAGCAAAATTATGAAATAGACGATTCAAATTTTTCTCCGAAAGCCTCTTAGAACCCACCGGATATATAGACATCAACAAGCATGGATCTGTTCTACCCTGTATTGACATCTCCTCTCCATCTGGCCGACCACTCAAATTTTTAAAAGATACGGGAGCTTCAGACTAATTTTTAAACCCAGAATACATCCACCCGGATGATTTAGAAAGCGTGAAACCTACAGTTATTATCACCGTATTAAACCAATATACATTAGACAAACAAATCACACTACCAAATTTTTGCGAATTCAAACAACCTGGAACAAGTACGTTGCAAAGTAACAGAGGTATGAGTTTTTGAAAAAAAAAAATGGCCTTTTTAAGGGGTTTTCTAGCTTTTCTCGGCGACAAATTATCCCATCGAGGCCTAGAAACCCCCATTTTGTAGGGTTTTCAATTCTCTACAAATATCCTCATGAGAGTAACGCGATTCACCCAGTACTTTTTATTGTATACGCCAAAAACGGAAAAAGTACCCATTTTTGTTGCTAATTATTGTTTAAACAATTCCACATGAGTAAATTTTGGCTGGCTTTTTGGTTTTAGCAATCTATGATATACCCCTGAAGTAGTAGTGCAAGCAGTTTGCTGTACAATTTTTTAACAAAATCTGCCGTTTTTTTTTTCGCTCTAATGACTGGCCTACTAGTCAACACGTGCAACATGAAATAATTAAACACGTGCATTTATGAACGAATTCGAAGGAATTTTACAACAATTTTAGAGCTCAAATCTTATCTGTCTTTCAAAATGTAACAAATTTTATTAGAAACACTATAGACTGAGCCAGACTGAATTCGTTCGTAAATGCACGTGTTTAATTATTTCATGCTATTAACGATTCATCTTGACTAATCCATATCACTTATTTTTGTTATAAGTGTGTCTTAAACTGTCCCAATAAATAATTTCCGCGCCCACGAACTTCTAATTCACATTTTTAATGTTTTTTTGGTGGGATATCACTCTTTTTTGTTTTAATACATTCAAAAATAAAAAGTAAATAATCTTTTGTATAAAGAAATATTATGTATTTAATAGTTCATTATATTTTGTTATTTATTTTATAAATAACAAAATGCAGGAATTAAAATTAAAATTATTGCTCTCTTGAGATGACCGCCGTGGATCAAACGATATATTGAGTATACTATATCGATTATTGTGGTCTCCTTATGATACCCTTTCATTTGAGATGACTGCGGTGGATCTAACGGTATATTGAGTATACTACATTCCTTATTGTCTTCTACTTATAATATCCTTTCATTTGATACCCATGTCGAGGGGGTTGTGAAGAAAATGGTAATCCGCTCTCTTGAGATGAACGCCGTGGATCTAACGATATATTGAGTTTATTACATCACTTATTGTGTTCTACATTTGATACCCATGTAGAGGGGTATGTGAAGAAAATGGTAATCCGCCCTCTTGAGATTTAATAATATACTGAGTATACTATATCGCTTATTGTGTTCTACTTATGATACCCTTTCATTTGATACCCATGTCGAGAGGGTGGTGAAGAAAATAGTAATCCGCCCTTTTCAAATGACCGCCGTGGATCTAACCACATATTGACTATACCATATCGGTTATGGTATTCTATTTATGATACCCTTTCTACTGATACCCATGTCGAAGGAGTGGTGAAGAAATGGCAATCCGCCCTCTTGAAACGGCCGCCATGGATCTAACGACATAGCTTATTGTATTCTACTTATCATACCCTTTCAATTTATACCCATGTCAAGGGGGTTGTGAAGAAAATGGTAATGCACCCTCTTGAGATAGATGACCGCCTTAGATCTAACCATATCGAGGGCATCAAGCTGAAAGGTCGTATCTACTGAATTTTCAAAAAACCTGTTTTTGGGTAAATCTACTAATTTTTTTATCCCTTCAACATACTAAAAGGGCGTAGCAGTACTTCGCTAATTTATCAATAGGCCTAAATATGTAAGGGCGTATATAATACAATTTGGTATTGCCAGTAACAAGCTGAAACGGCATAAGAGTCGATACGCCCTTCGCTTGCAACGATAATGTCGATACGCCTTTTCATTTTTAATAATAATTAATTATAAGTCGTTACGCTTTCGTAATGCTAGAAACAATCATTTTAACTAGTGGAGCCCCTGTTTAAACACAAAACGTAAAATACCAAAAAAATCAAACGCAAGTCGAAATTCTCTCCTGAAAAAATTCTCGTTCGATTTCTTGGAAAAATGTTGAAAGTGGCCCAGCTAGAATATTACTATAGATAGTTAGCCCATGTCAAGTGAAGTGTGTATGGAACTTTAGTTTTTGACTATATGCCGTGGTGACTCTTGCCATTCACGCCAACATGATGAAAAAAGGTAAGCGGTTTTTTTATTCTCTTTTTTATGCTTTGTGACTGACAAATCTGTTAATTCGTTCGTATTGTTTCGTGCTTGCCTGAGTTTTGTGTCCTTATGAAGAAGAAACTTTAATAGAATGAGTGATAAACATGATCCAGGTTTTATGAGTGATGATTCATTTGATGAATTTATTGTTGGAAGACCCGACGATCACAAGTAAGTACCGCTTTGCACGTTTACCTAAAAATCACGTGGAGTTTTCTCAATAATTAGGTTCCAAAGTTTTGACGATTTTATATGTGACAAGTACCTAATTAATTAATGTTGTGCTCGTATTTTCAGTTAACAACTTCGAAGACTTCGAAGTGACAAGTGAGGTTATGTTTATTTTATTGTGCGGTTCGAGTGGTTTTTTATTTATTTAACAATATTAAAATGACTGGACGTGGCAAAGGTGCAAAACTTTACGTTTAAATATAATAATATGTTGAAAATGCAGCAAGAATGATCGCAGAACTAGCACAAAGTAACAAAATTGTTGAAAAAAGCACAGTACCATTTCGGGCAGCTGAAAGTATTATGCGTATTTTACGTGCAAATCTAAGGCCGGGTAATTATATTATTTATTTTAAACCGAAGATTATAAAGTGTATTCATCTCTTTTAATTTTTAGGAGTATAAGTTTTTAACTGCAAACGGCACTGTAGAAGCTCCAGCAACACCGGAAGCCGGGACTAAAAAACAGAAGTCAAAAAAGACTCCTCAACCATCTTTTTCTCTTCAAGAAGCCCCGTTTGCGACGAATAAGATTTATTTGATCACATAAAATATCTAAGTTTCCTAAGTAAACAAAATCCTCATCACATTGGGTAGCCAGCTTCAAATGATTACATGCAAGTTCTAAATAGAAATCACGATCTTGCCTAGAAGAGTTTGTGACAAACGTGACAAAATATTAATCATTTGAGACCAAAGGGTAAGTGTAGAATTTCGTGGAAGCACCCAACTTAAATATTTAAACGAAATTTCCGATTCACCGATGAAAATTTGCAATCTTAAATTTTCGTATACGATGACACGAACCGAGAAAGCGCAACCACCTTCATTACATTATATCTACCCTATAAAAAACAACTTTGGATATATTACTAATAATACATATTCCAAGTGTCTAATTCTAGCCTTTCTTTAAAATATTCCCTAAATTCTTCAAACGATTTTATGTAATCGTTTTGCAAAAATTGCTCGTTTAGTACTTCTATGCGAGGTTGTTCCCGTTCTCTGCGGAAAGAAGGATCCTGTCTACTAGTACTACAGGATTCAGGAATAGTCAAGTACGCTGGTAGGTTTGGAAAAATTGAAGGTATGGCAGCATTTTGCAACCGGGGAACTTTCAAGGGTGGGCCGCAATCATTTTTTTAAAAATCTGATAGCCGGAAATGTTTTGCGCAAACCCTTGATGACGGAGTCGGTATAAAATTTTCTCGCCCTCACTAGCGCGCATTTCCTCATTTTTGGGAAATCGAAAAATGGAGAAGGAGCCATTATTTCTTCTATCTGTTGTATAATTGGAATTACAACGAGGGACACAAAATCGTACCGTCACCTCCTCGCTGGTGCCTCCTGGATAACCAACCGACGACGGACGTACCCAGTGCCCGGGGGTATAGCTGGGCCACCCTATCCGATGGGGTATAATTCACGGATCCGGTCCTCCTGGTAGTGGGGTTGGGCGTTGGGCTAACTACCGGACCCTGTAAAACCCCATCAGTTAAGAAACCCGAAGCAAAGCCTCGGAACGGACGGAAAAAACGGCAACGACTACGGCAACAGCACCAGGAAATGATTTTCGGAACATGGAATACGCGAAGTATGTACAGAACTGCAGCAGTTAAGTCACTATTAGACGAAGTGAGCAGATATAAAATAAAATTACTCGCGTTACAAGAGATCAGATGGATAGGAGACGGGACAATGGACCTTGGCAACTACAGGATATTCTACATCTGCGGAAGGGAACATCACTTAGGAGTAGGCTTCGTAGTACACAAATCAATTATAAGTAATGTGATAGAGTTCAAGCCAATCAGTGAACGATTATGCTCAATACGATTCCGAACGAAGTTCTTTACCCTCTCAATCATAAACGTACATGCGGAGACGGAGGAGAAAGCGGACACGACAAAGGACACTTTCTATTATAAGCTTGAGCGCGCGTATGATACGGCCCCTTCCAATGACATCAAGATGGTGATAGGAGACCTCAACGCCAAAATTGGAAGAGAGAACTGGCACAGACCGACCATTGGAAAGGAAAGTCTTCACGAAACATCAAACGATAACGGACAACGTGTTATCGATTTCGCAATGAGTAAAAATATGATCGTCAGCTCAACGTATTTCCCAAGAAAGGACATTCACAAATACACATGGCAATCCCCCAGCGAAAGATACTGCAATCAAATAGACCATATTCTAATAGACAGAAGGGCAGCTTCCAGTATCCTGCAAGTAAGACCCTGTAGGGGTGCAAACTGTGAATCGGACCACTTTCTAGTTAAAGCTAGATTCAGATGTCGGCTGTCTACTCAAGAAAGAAGAAACAGCAAACAAAAGAAATTCGACGTCGATCGCCTCCAAGAACAGCCTGTGTTGGAGAGATATCAGGAAACTCTAGCAGAAAGGATAGGTATAAATATTGAAGATACAGTCGAGGGAAAATGGATGAGACTGAAGACGGTACTGACTGATGTCACGAAGGAAACTGTAGGGTATAAACGCACAGCCAGAGCCAGTGACTGGTACGACGAGGAATGCAAAGCAGCTATAGAGGCCAGAAATAAAAATAGGAGAATATACATAGAGAGACCGGCGAGGAGTAAGAAATTGAAATACGAGGAAACGAGAAGAACCGCAAAAAACATCTACAGGAAGAAGAAAAGGCAATTCCTCAACAACCACATCCTGAGAGCAGAGGAAAACTTTGCCCAAAACAAAACACGGGAAACATACAGGGAAGTAAACTTCTTCAAGAAAGGCTTCAAACCCTCCTCCGGTATATGTAGAATAAAAGAAGGCACCATAGTCACAGGCAGCGAAGATGTAAAGAAAAGATGGAAGGAATTTTTTAGCGAGCTGCTGAACGCAAACGAGAGCATCAGACATGTACCAGAACCTCGTCTACAACATAACGATGACACCAGAGAAACAAATGTACCCACTCTGGAAGAAGTACAAAGTGCCATACGATCATTAAAAAACAATAAATCTCCAGGAATTGATAACATCCCAGAAGAGTTGATCAAACAAGGAGGCGAATCGCTCTCAGCAGCTATACACGAATTACTATCCTGCATATGGAGGAATGAAGAAATGCCTGAAGAATGGGAGCAAAGCATTATCTGCCCAATACACAAGAAAGGGGACAGATTCAACTGTGAAAACTATAGAGTACAGTATATAAACAGAAAACTATAGAGCACAGTAATTTTTAAGTACAGTATATAAAATAATGACCAATATAATTAAGACCAGACTGGAACCTTACGCAGAAGCTGCAATAAGTGAATACCAAGCTGGATTCAGAAGAAATAGGTCAACAATGGATCAACTTTTTTCAATAAGGCAAATCCTCCGAAAATGCTGGGAATACAACATCGACGTGTATCAACTTTTCATCGGCTTTAAACAAGCATACGACAGCATCGACAGGGAAAAAATGTATGCGACAATGCTGGACCTAAACATACCCCTAAAGATAGTGAAACTGACTAAAATGACAATGGAAAATACAAGATGTGCAGGCAGAATACAAGGAGAATTGACAAGGACTCCGTCAAGCAAGGCTTAAAGCAGGGCGATGGGCTGGCACCTATGCTATTTATTATCTGCCTAGAAGGAGTAATTCGCAAGGTTAACATTGATGCGAACGCAACCCTGCTTAACAAATCCAAACAGTTGGCAGGATATGCCGACGATATAAACTGCCTTGCAAGATCACTGTCATATCTTAGAGAAACATTTACAGAATTAGAAGATGGAGCAAAACATATCGGTACGTCGGAACCAGACTAACGTAAGTCACACTAGGCCAACTTTTCAGGAGAGCACAAAAACTGTGTTTGTCTGGCTCAATCATAGGTTAGGACTTACGTTCTTACAACCCTTAGAAAATGCAAAAGGCGATTATTCAACGGACTTTAGTTGTTGTGGCTTAAAGTAGAAACAAATTCTAGATGTAATAACCCGAAAATGGTAATATTTGGACTTACGTTCGTCTGGTTCTGAGGTACAGATATAGGACTGCAAATAAACGCAGAGAAAAGTAAGATTCTAATTCAATCAAGGGTGGAAAGAAGAAGAAGAAACCACAATACCACCTGGGGGCAGTGATGTGGGCCGGGTAAATACTCAGTGGGAAGGTGAATATAAATTGGGTATTTACCCGGATATTTACCCGATGGTCGTTTAAATACCCAAAACGAGGGTAGTTTCAGTATAATAAAGATTAGAGATGCGCCGAATATGGGTTGGACCGAATACGAATATTCGGTCAAAAATGTACCGAACCGAACATTCGGCCGAATTATTCGGTTCAGTCTTATGCCGGTTCAAGCAAGTTCATATATGTAGAACAGAGAAGCGTTCTGCAAGTAGCAGCGTTCGTCCAAACCTCCAGCACTTCGCACTAGCGCGGCTCACTCACTCAATGCGCCGTTCTTTCTTTCATTGCAATTTCTCGCGTGATAGAGTAGTTATCGCCAAAAAATAAGGGACTAAAGGAAGAATGTGGGGAAATGACAATTCCTTAATCATAAAGGCACTACGCACATGAGTCGACTGATTTACAATCCCAGTTTCAAACTGGTTTCACCATTATCACGCTCAAATCAGGTTGCATTCAAAATGAAACCTTTGTCCAAACACAAGCGCAACTGATTTTAGATCAATCGGTGTTCTGTGCTCACGAAGATTTTGTTAAATAAACTTTCACACGTAGAAATGCAACCACACAACTGAAACTGGTGTCATTTTCAAGCGTACAAACGTTGCATTCGGTGACAGGCAATATAGAAGTGTGTGTATTCGAATGCATGCAACGTAATTGTCGGTCTACTTTGTACTTTTTATGCCGCATTCGACAAAGCACACACACAATCATACACTCGTTACTTAGACTTTTGGGTTATGTTTAAAAGTCGGGACGGTAGAAACTCGCCGCATATCATAGAACCGTTGAATGCAGCGCAGGTAGGCTTGTCTGTCACCAGTTTGATATTGCTTCCGACCGGCAAGAACAGTCGCACGCAAGCAGTTGAAAACCTAGTTTCAACTCGGTCTCGTTTCTGTCGACTCACGTGTGGATTCTCAATTTTTTTATTTTGTGTAAATTTTGGTTTTGTGAATAAATATGGTTACACAAAGAAGTGTTTGTTTCATTTACAAATACTGCCTACGGTTTCAGAATAAAGCCTCTTTAACATATGCAACTCATCAAATAATACTATTTAAATATTCGGTAATTATTCGGCAAACTAACCGAATATTCGGCAGAATACAAACTTTTAAAAATACGCCGAATACGAATATTCGGTCGAATATTCGGCGCATCTCGAACAAAGATGTATGCCAGCTGCCAGCACGAATGTGGATTGGCAACGCTGCTGAGCTGATCCTACCCAGAAGTCAAACTGACACTGCTCTTCCATCCATTTTCAGATTATCGTCTTTGTATTTGATTTATGATATCAGTTTATTTTGTTTTTTACATCAAAAGATGTGGAACCTAGCTTTTTGCCGTTTTCAATTAAGTTTAATTAATTTTTACCCAGGTTGTCATTGCTCAATTAATATTGTTCGCGATCAATAAAGCGAATTTCACCATGTAGGTTAGACCTCTTTGATTTTATTTCCTTACCTTTCAACCGAACTGCTAAGTTCCTATTCTGATTAATTTTAATAACTTTCTAATATTGTAAGAACTTAGAAAAATTAGTTTGCGAACATTTCCCAAGCTTTAACTTACTCCGAACTGAATTTTTTAAAATTAATAAATACCCAGGTATTTATCAACATTGGGTATTTACCCGGGTATTTACCCTGGACATTTACCCTGATTCATAAATACCTGGGTATTTTACATCACTGCCTGGGGGGAATATAACTTTGAACGGGTAAACCAATTTAACTACCTGGGGTCCACAGTCAGCGAAGACAACGATGAAACGATAGACGTACAAAGAAGAATAAACGCCGCGAACAGAACATACTTCTCACTACTGCCAGTAATGAAATCCAGAGACATCCACAGAAAAACTAAAATAAGAATCTACAAAACCATCATACGTACAGTAGCTACGTATGGATGTGAAGCATGGAGTATCTCCCAGAAATCCGCAGACAAGCTGGATATATTTGAGAGGAAGGTCCTTCGAAGGATATACGGCCCAATGAATGAAGATAATGCATGGAGAATACGCTACAATCACGAATTGTACGACTTATACAAAGAATGTAAACTTTCGACCCATGCCAAGCTACTACGTTTACGTTGGGCCGGCCATGTCTAAAGAATGGATGACTCAAGGATACCAAAAAAAGCCCTGTATCTACTACCAGATGGCAAAAGACCAGTTGGCAAACCACGGTTAAGGTGGGAAGATAATGTTAAGGCCGATGCAGCAAAATTGCTCAACACGAGAAACTGGAGATAAGCTGCGGAGCAGAGAGACGTCTGGAGGAAGAAGCTGATGGAGGCCAAAGCTCGAATTGGGCTGTAGAGCCATCGAAGAAAAAAGAAGACACAACAGTGAAGAGGGATTTTAAAGAACTATGTTTAATGTTTATGATTTTGTACTATTTTTATCAACATAATTTTTATAAAATCGTATTCAAAAAACCTGACACATGCATACCAAAAACATACATGGTTAACAGTCAAACGAATGCGATGTGATATAACAAAATTCTTTTCGGGGATTTTTGGTCTAAAATCAAGTTTTTTACGAATTGTTTTTATTGCATATTCTGAAAGGCTGAAATGTCCTCTATCCTCCTACGTTTTCAGATGTTAAAAAACAACGTCAACAAGATTTTTTTCATGTTTTTCAAGAGCGTGCACGGCGTTAAATGGACCGAACGTGTAACTTCAAGGATGAATATCCCGATAACCATTTTTTACCTTTTTTTCAACTTGTAATCGTAATTACAACGTGAGTTTTTAATCGATTTTAATTATACAAAGTGGAAAATGTTTGGCATTCATTATAGCACAAATATACCAGACAGAATTTAGATTTATAAAAAATTCACTAAATTATAAACAAAAATGTACAAAAAACTTGAAAAAAAAAAACATTATTTTAGGCCTTTCTTTGACTCATCCGCACATATTCGTACATTGTTAATAAACAAAATATTATATCGAAATTCTGTCTGGTACATTTGTTTATCATTAATTACCGAACGTTTTGACGCCAACAAAATTGAAATCGGATTAAAATTCACGTACGAATTACCCGTTGAAGTTGGCCTATTTTTCAATTATAATGTAATGAAAATTTGATCAAAATCGGTACAATCGATCAAATTTTAGCCATTTCACTGAATAGTCCCCTTAAGGTCCCATTTATGCGGGAAAATTACTGTTACACACTATAAAATTATAAATTGTTTTTAACAAATTTCTTCCTCTCTCTTGTTTTTAACATGAAAGGCAAAATAATCAAGAGGGGTCAAGGAAGAAATGCACAATATTATTTGTCTTTTAATGTTGCAACCGCCCCGAAATAAATTGTTATTAATAATTAAAACAATAAAAGAAATGTTTATACTTTTTTGTAACCATTCCAATAAGAAAAAAAAATTTCTTTTATCGTAAATAGCTATACATTTAAGGGCATTGCCACATTTTTTGAAGCATGCATAAAGTAATATAAATTTACTTACAGGTGTAATACGATATTCCTTTCTTTGATTTACTCACTTTCGCTTTCACTTTTGCCGCACTTTTTCCTTTATTCTTATCTTTATTATTATAATTATTTATAATTATTACACTAGATTGTCACTAGATTAAATCGATTTTAATCGCGCACTTTCAACTTGTTTTGCCCGCGTTTTATATAAATCTGACGTTTCTTTGGGACGTCATACAACCACAAACACACACCTGCAGCATGGCTTGTAAATGTAGAAGGCTTTGATCAAGACGCCAATTCTCATACACATACACATTAGAATATCAAAGTAATGTCCGAAAAGTATGTAAAAAGTTTTTCCTTGATACACTAGGGATATCTGAAAAAACGGTTAGAATAACGCTATCAAAAAAGAATAGATCTGGCATACCTCTCGAAGATCAAAGAGGAAAAGGAGGAGGAGCAGCCTCCGAATAAAACATCTCAAAAAAGAGTTGATTTTACCAAAGCACACATAAATAGTTTTAGTAGGGTGCCCTCCCATTGGTGCCGTCGAGACATTAAAAAGGAATATCTAGAAAGCATTCTAAATAGAGAAAAAATATACGATGAGTATTTGAGGCACTGCAAAAATTTTAATGAAAAGCCTGTATGCAAAACCACTTATAAAGAAATATTGATACAAATGAATATAGTATTTCATTCACCACGCAAAGATCAATGTTGGTGCTACGATTTTGAAAAATTAAGTGATGAAGAAAAAAGCTCAAAGAAGGAAAATACTTACAACATGTCAAGAAAAAGCAAGAGGCACTCGGCATGAAACAAAGTGATGCTAAAAAGTCTCAATCTGATAAGGCATTTTTGTCGGGAAATTTTGACCTCGAAGCTGTTCTGTATTCCCCTTTATTTTTTTTCAAAGCCTCTTTTCTACAAAAGGAAACTGGCCACATTCAATTCCACATTTTATAATGTTGGAGCCAAGACTGGACATTGCTTCATGTGGGCTGAAACAGAGGGGCAGAGAGGATCAAATGAGATTGGGACATGCTTCTTAAATTTTATAATTGGCTATGTTCCTCGTGCCGTTAGGCATGTCTCTTTGTTCTCTGATTCTCGTCCAGGACAAAATAAGAATTCAGTATTGGCGTGTGCCATGCTATGTATCACACACAGCCATGACACAATTGATACTTGTGTCTTGAAATTTCTGGAGCCTGGGCACACACATGGAGTGTGACAGTATGCATGCACTCTACTATTGAACATGCCAGTGAAATTGCTAAAATATACCTACCTACTGACTGGTTTAACGTCGCACGTTTAGCCAAAAGAAACGGAACACCATACACAGTGGATATCATGAACCACAATAACTTTATTGACTTAAAAGCCTATAAAGCTACCAACTTCCCTAACATGATTAGCACAACCAATGGAACTAGAGTAAAATGGCGAGATATCACCTGGCTTAGATGTTCGAAAGATAAACCAAATTCAGTATTTTTTAAATATGATTTTGATGAAGAAATACAAACACAATTTCAGTTACAAAGGACGTCACAGCGATAGAGCAAAACTAGTATTTCTCATGAAGATCATGAAGAAAACATTCCTAAAGACTACCACAATCCAGTTTTTGCTGCGTATAAGAGTACCCTTCCTACAACCGCTGCAAAATACAATGACCTAAAAACATTGTGTGAAACAGGCTTCATCAAACAGGTATACCATCATTACTACAAAACCTTACCATCTGCTACTGCCAAAAAGAAGGAGATTGTTGCTAAGAGGAAGGAAACCGAGGAGGATTCAAGCAATGATGAACTTCCACTTGCAGCAATGAGGGCTAAAATAAATAAAAGGAAACGAAGCAGAAATTAGGCTGAAAAAAAGACTTATAATTAACACAATTGTTTTGTAATAAAACTTAATTTTGATTTCATTTTGTTTTAATCACACAAGTTAAAGTAGAGCCAAATAATAAAACAAAGTTGACAAGGACTTCAAGTTATGTACGTGTAAAAACCCGTTTTCTATTAGTTAACGTTATTTTAATAATTACTTATGTCAATAATTTATTTGACATACGCCTCTTTGTAACCACCCAAAGGATGTCAGTTGCACGCTGTAAGGGCGTAACTACATAAAAATATGTGAAATCATGCACTTTTTAAAATAATAATACATATGCTAATAGCGTGTTTAGTTAATACCTTTCACCATACCAGAATGCAAAAACATAGGCAGAGAAACAAAAAAGTTATCATTAATAAACTATTTTTATTCATTAAACCTGGCCTCCTCTAAAATTTCAATTTGTGTAGATACGACCTTTCAGCTTGATGCCCTCGATATATTGAGTATAATATATCGCTTATGGCATTCTACTAATTATAACCTTTCAATTGATACCTACCCATGTCGAGGGAGTGGTGAAGAAATGGTAATCCGCCCTCTTGAGACGGCCGCCATGGATGCTACGGCATAGCTTATTGTATTCTACTTATATTATCCTTTCATTTGATACCTATGTCGAGCGGGTGGTGAAGAAAATGGTAATCCGCCCTCTTGAGATAGATGACCGCTATGGATCTAACCATATACAGAGTTTTCCTTCTAATATAGAAGGCGCACTTCTCAGCTGTGCTGGGAAACATTTACCACTGCCACTGTGGCTCAGCTGGAGCATGCAAACATAGAAACAAATATATATACAGAAACAACTAATGACAAAGCGTGCAAGAGGAAGGGAGTCATGCCACCTCAAAAAGGGATTTTTTAATAGCAACTTCACTTGATGGCATGCTAAAAACGCTTATATTTCTATTAACATTAATAAGCATGCGATTTACAGGTTCATACCTGCCGTAATTCGTATTAGAGGAATTAATGTGTAACAGAGGTTCTCCCCTCAGGTTATAATCATTCGCTCTAAACGACGCACGGCACGCAAGAAACCTGAGTCAACCTTACCATTCAGTAGCCGATGAACGAAAATAACGTCAGCAACCTCTCGACGCTTATGGAGAGAGCTTAAGTTAATTAATTTAAGCCTGTGCTATAAGACGGAAGAATAAGAGGGTTTTCCCAAGGAAGGCGGCTGAGTGCAAATCGGACAAACTTCCTTCGAACTGATTCGACTCTTCCAATTTGGGAGGAGTAGTGAGGAGACCACACCTGGGAGGCATACTCGAGTAAGGGCCTGACTAAAGATATGAACAAGTGCTTAGTGATGAGGGGATTGTTGAATTCCTTAGACCATCTTTTTATAAATCCCAGGGCTAAACTGCCTTTGGAAGAGATATACATAATTGATGTGAGTGGAAAAATCCAACTTACAATCAAATCTAACCTCAAGATCAGTAACAGAATTTACGCCAGAGATTATGTTATGATCAAAAGTATAGTCATAAGTTATCGGACCACGTTTTCTACAAAACGTCAAGATCTCGCACTTGCTAATATTAAGAACCAGGTTGTTATTGGAACACCAAGAATAGAAGGTGTTAAGGTCTGCTTGCAGAAGTTTGCAATCCTCGGTACTCTTTATGAGACGGTACAGTTTGATGTCATCGGCGTAAATAAGGATATTACAGTACTTTAGTAAGGTGGCAATGTCATCGATAGATAATATAAAAAGAAGACGACCTAGATGACTACCTTGCGGGACGCCAGAGGACGCTTCAATGTTTCTGGATTTGGCTCCACGAAATAGTACTTGATAGGTTCTCTCAGCTAAGTATGATTGGAACCATGCCACAAGGGCATGCGGAAAGCCTAATTTTTTTAGTTTGAGAGCTACAATCAAGGGAGAGAGCTTGTCAAAGACTTGCTGAAGTCAGTATAAACGCAATCGGTTTGGCAACCAGTGACGAAGCCCCGAACAGTGTGAGATAAGTAGTAGTGGAACGAGCTGCAAGAAAACCGTGTTGATTTACTGAGATAAGTCTCTTACAGATAGGAGCAATCTCAGAGTAAATAATAGATTCAAGGAGTTTTGATATAAACGATAATTTTGCAATCAGTCGATAATTCGATATCTCGTTCTTGGATCCCTTTTTATGGACGGGGTTTATACAAGAGTTCTTCCATAAAGTTGGGAATCACCCTGTATTAATGGATTTTTGGAATAATTGCATAAGGGGAGATAGAAGGGCCCCAGCACAGGATTTTAGAACAGCAGGGGGCATACCGTCAGCCCGACGAAAAATCCTGTGTTAATATGTTTTAAGATAGCCTCTCTGGTAATAGAGAGAGGTAAGTTTTCAGCCACTTGAGATGCATTGATATGCCGAAAATTGTTTAAGTCTGGCTGAAAGACAGGGGACGAGAAGGATTTGCGGACGAACGATGCGAACATTTCGCAAATCTCGGATGGATTCGTACTGCAGGAGTTCTCGTGTTGCATGGTGTTAGGGTAATTATCAATTTTTTTCTTAGTATTGATAAATTTAAAGAAGGTTCTGGGATCACCATATAGTCTGTCTTTCATGTTACTCAGGTACTCCTTGTAGAGTGATTCGGAGAGTGCGTGAAATTGCTCATGGTATTTAATAAATGCACAGAGACTCGCAGTGTCTTTCCTCTTCAGGTAAGGTTTCCAGAGTTTATTCTTCTGGTTTTTGGCACGTCTCAGCTAATAGTTGTACCATGGTGGGGATGATCTGGACAGCTTTAGAGGCTAATAGGTACACAAGATGCAAAGGTTTCGTACAGAACGGAATAAAACCTTGCAACATCGTCATCCAACTCATTTGAGAAAGCAAACTGTTGAAATCGATCGAAGTGAGCTTGGATGACAGTTCTTCAAGATTAGCCATTTTAAAGTTAAAAGTAAATGTGGCCTCTTCATGGATTAGTTTATTGTTAAAGGCAGAACAATAACTTAGAAGAAGAGGAGGGTGATAATTTTCGATAGACGACAAGACTATTGAACTAGGCTCAACAATCATGTTGTCAGAGTCGGAGAAGAATACAAGATCCAACCGCCTTCCTAAAATATTATTCACACCACTCATTTGGTTCAGGCCGTATGAGAATAGGGAATTCAGAAAGCTGGATTCCCTAAAATTAAGGTCGTTTTCAGGGAGGTAGTTATCGTCGTCATCACAAGATACCCATTGAACATTGGGTAAATTAAAATCACCTAAAAGTAGGATTTCGGGTTTAGAATCCATCATATCCTGGATATGCTTTATGCAGGAAATTAGGATATCATAAAGGTTATATGACCTTTATCGTCAAGAGTGCTGAGCATATCGGGTGGGATGTAACAGCAGATCAAGAACAGGTTAATGGTGGCAAGAGAAACTCTAAGAGCGAGAAGCTCAATGTCTAAAGAGTTGGAAAAACTAGGAAGCGTTATTGAAGAGCAATTGAGACGGTTACTACAGAGGCAAGTAGTAAACCACCTCCACGAGCCTCCGAGTCATTATATCTATCCCTCCGAAAAACTTGGAAGGAGGAATAGAATAGTTCGGCATTGAGGATCCCACTGTATAACCATGTTTCCGTAAAAGCGATGATATCAAAATCGCTGGCCGAAGTTGATAGAAACACATCGTGAGTTTTGGACCTCACTCCTCTTACGTTTTGGTAATAAATAGAGGGTGAATGTCTCAAGTTTTTTGAAACCTGGCGAGAGTCAGGAGTGCGATGTACACGTGTGCGGGGAACAAAGTATTTAGAGAAGGCACCGGGAGGCCAGAAGTTGGGTCTAAAAGCTTTTCAGCGGTACTGGGCGGTGCAGACAGAACAAAGGACGCGACGGGGTTTGGAAGAATTGCTAAACTTTCTGTAAGAGATTGTTTCAGGGTTTATTTCTTTTTTCTTTAAATAATCTGTAATTGCCCATGGCAGTGTCAGAAGAAAAGCGCGAAATGAAAATATATGCGGCCTGGGCACCGTCACAAGGCTGGTACAGGTTACTGAAGGCCTAGTAATCCCAGCGTCCACTTGCTCACTAATATTGCCAGAAAAGTTAGATGACATATCAGATGAGTTCATTGGAAGTAAAGGGGCGGGGACCGACAAGCTAACAGAGGAGTTCATAGTGACCCCCTCTGTAAAAGTTGCTTTACGACTTTTTTTTTTATGTGACGCACTAGAGACTTAGGGAAGGCCCCCTTTGTACTGTCGACCATGTATTTATTTATATATATATTTTTTTAAATGTCGAACAGCAGCTCTAGTCGGAAGATAAAGAGAGAAGTGAAGGAAAGAACTGTCACAACCTAGCTGCTGTATTTTTTTTTCATTTTTTATTTTCACCTACTCCCAACCATTTCGCGACTCTGGTGTCGGGGCATTTGAGAAATAACTCGCTGGAGTGTTATGCCTCCTGAAACGAGTTGATTCTCATCAACCAACCGATGACATGCGCTTGGTGGAGCGGGGAACAACTAGTGAAGGCTATGACGGAAGAATCAGGAATGCAAAGAGGGAAGAAGCAAGAAGGAAAGTTATGTAGGCGGGAAATTGGGAAAGGCTAGGACCGTGGCACCGCCGGAAATCGAACCCTGGACCTCTGGGGATAGTAGTCAGGCGCCTTACCCCTAGACTACCGGGCCCCACTATATAACCATGACTGCGTCTGTATTTACGCTTTTTACAGGGTTTTGGCTGGTTCGGAGCCAGCCTAGAGTCAGTCCCCATCGAAGGGCTCTCCACGGGTACTGTGGAAAGGCCAACGGTAATACCAACCTCTGGAGTAGCGGTGGCTGGAGGTTCGCATTGCACATCCTTACGGTGAGCGGCACCGGGATTTTTCCGATAATAAGTTCAGGGCTGAGTAATTTTGAGTCGCTGTACGTGATAACGACTCGACTTCAGTCCTGACACGCATCGTACAACTTTTGATATCAGTTAGCACTGCAGAAAGGGGGGCCGAGGTTTCAGCTGAAACGGAAGAAGTAGGAGCACCAGGGTTAAGGATCACTGACTGCAAATCGTCGAAGGTATCTAAGACCGTGGAGACTCGAGATGAGAGCTCGTAGAATTTGGCCACGAGAGAGCTCGAGCTCGTCGAAAAAGAGGCCAGTGTGTCGGACAGCTGGTCAAGCCGGGCATTTACCGATTGGACATCGTCGGACAGGGTTTGAAAATGAAAGGTGAATCTCGAGAGGGAAATCAACCGATCTGTAATATTTGCGTGATCAGTTTCAACCACCTCCGAGATACTTTTAATCATCCTCAGCACATGGCAGGGCTTGATGTCAGAGCACTCTTTGCAACACTCCATCACAAGCATTGCCAACTCGAACGATCTCGGATGAGCCGTACTTGCAGGTATAAAGGTCCTCCATCAAAACACAAATAAAAAATCTCGAGAAATAAAAAAAAATAGAAAAAGCAGCAAGAAAAGATATTGAAAATTAAAATAAAAAGAACTTACAACAGTTTTGGAAGCTTTTTCTATAAATTAAATTTTTACATAACCTTACGCAAAAAATTAATATTATTAATAATATTTAATAAAGGATGGGGTAGTACCTTTAATCTCAAATTTTGAAAAGAGGAAGACCGATGTCACCGAAACTTTGAAAATCAAAAAGAAAACCAGACAAAAAGTAGATATAAAAACAACCGAAATGCACAGAAAAAGAGAAAAAAACAACAAATACAATAACTAAGTCACTGGCACTAGGAAAAAAAAGACACCACAGGCAAAGTGATCGAAAAACCAAACAAAACACCGAAAAACAAAACTTCGCACAAGAACACGTATATGTCACACGACACGCACAGCACAACGAGTATAGTATCGAGTATACTATATCGCTTATGACATTTTACTAATGATACCATTTCATTTGGTGTCCTCATAGCTGTTAGAGACTCCTTAAATAGTTAACTGATCGCGACTACATCGTCTCAAACCTTTGAACATATTTTAGTACGAGTAAAGTTCGGAAAGAAATACATTGTCATCGGTTCTTTTTACTTACCTCCAAACTCCGACGAATCTATATATGATAATGTGATTCATATAATAGATGAAATATCCAACGATAACAAAGATATATTAATCATAGGTGATTTCAATCGGCCTAATATATCTTTTATTCGTGACGAGGAAGACAGTTATTTACTTCCGATTAATGTATCAAACCCCGTCGATATAAAGTTTATCGACAATCTTTACAGCAACGACCTGCAACAGGTAATTAGCCAACCAAATTCAAATGGGAAATGGTTGGATTTAATCTTCACTAACCTCTATGAGGATTTGAACGTGCTTCCCGCTTCTGAAGAGGAGAATCTATTTAATAACACTACACATCATTCCGCGTGGGTCGTCGAGCTCAGTTCTACAATAACTGATTATCTCGCCTCCTATAACAACTCGGTAGTCTTCGATTTTAAGAATGCTGATAATGGTAGTATTAGCACTGAATTATCCCTTATTAACTGGGAGGATCTACTTGATGGTGATGATATTGACGAGCTAGTTACTAGATTCTACGATGTTATCTTCAACACCATTGGCAGATTCGTACCCAAAATTAAAAAAAGGGATAAATTTGCGGAGCCATGGCTTGACAAAAACACTTGGTCCCTTCGTAATAGTAGAAATAAATTGTACCGCGTAGTGAAAAATAACAACAATGTTAGTGCTGAGCAGAAATCTGAATACGCCAGGCTAGCTTCAGAATTTAATCATAGGTCACGGGAGGCCTACACTACCTATGCAAAGACTGTCGGTGAAAATATCATACGTAATCCTAAAAAATTCTTTGATTTCGTTAATCTAAAGCGGAAAACATCAGGCTACCCGACAACAATGACAAACGGTATCGCACACTCCTCTCTCCCCCAAGAAACTTCAAACATGTTCGCGGACAGGTTCAGTGGAATCTTCTGCCCCATTTCTTCGACTGCACACACTGTCCCTAGAGAGCATTCCCAAACTGCGGTTCTTATAGACAATATATCTCTATCGCCCGAAGATATAATGACAGGTCTTATAGATCTGGAGGTCAATAAAGGTCACGGTCCGGACTGTCTACCTGCAAGTTTCTTGCAGAACCACTCCCAACTCATTCTACTCCCTCTTCACCTCATTTTTAACAAGTCCCTTTCTGCCGGTAAGTTTCCTTCGGTATGGGAGAAATCCTTCCTCACACCAATCTTTAAGTCAGGTGATAAACATGCGGTGGACAACTATAGGGGCATTGCTATCCTATCTGTTATCCCTAAACTATTTGAAAAACTCATCTATGACAAGATTGCCCCTCTAATTGTTCCGAACCTAAACGATCAGCAACATGGTTTCAGAAAAGGTCGTTCCACCACTTCCAATCTTATGATAATGATATCCGAACTACTGTGCGGTATGGAACAAGGCCACCAGTTTGACGTTGTCTACACTGACTTCAGCAAGGCATTTGATCGAGTAGACCACAACATACTATTTATGAAATTATTAAGATTTGGGATATCCGGCCCCCTTCTGGATTGGATTACATCCTATCTTAACGGGAGAACTCAGGTGGTAAGATTTCAGGGCTTCTTCTCAAAAGAAATCAATGTAACCTCAGGTGTACCGCAAGGCAGCCACCTAGGGCCACTTTTATTTAACATATTCATTTCGGATCTATCTGAAATATTAAATGGCATTCCGCACCTCTTTTACGCCGATGATTTGAAAATTTATAGTGCTATAAGGTCTCAAACTGATGTATCCTTTTTACAGTCGAAACTTAATGCACTACAAGACTGGTGCACCACTAACAATCTTCTTCTTAACACCAGTAAGTGCCACGTAATTACCTTCTCCAGGAAAAGAAACAAACAGCTGCAAAATTATTATCTCAATGACAATGTCTTGGATCGTGTCGATCGCATTGTTGATTTAGGCATTGTCCTCGACAGCAAGTTAAACTTTAACTTACACTTTGATAATATTATTGCTAGATCCAACAAGCTGTTGGGCTTTATCAAGAGAAGAGCTAAAGAATTCGACAATGTTTGGGTTACTAAAGCCTTGTTTTGCTCATTGATCCGTCCTATTCTTGAGTATGCGTGCCAGATCTGGGATCCTATATTTCAAATTAGTATTAATCGAATAGAATCTGTCCAAAAGAAGTTCCTTCTTTTCGCGCTTAGGAACCTCTATAATCCTTCGGATTTTCACCACCTTCCTCACTATAAGGACAGGCTCAAAATCCTTGATCTTTTGCCTCTATCCCTTAGACGGAAATTGCTTATATCTTGTTTTACCCTGGATGTCCTGAATAATAACCTCAAGGTGCAGTTCCTGTCGGACACAATCAAATTTAACGATACTCGTCAAACAAGACATTCCAAACTGCTTAAAGAATACCCGCATCGCACTGAATATGCTAGAAACGATCCCGTTAACAGGTGCTGCATTACCTTCAATTCCTACGCGTCCTGTTTCTCTCCCACAATAAACAAAAGTTCCTATAAAATAAAACTCATTTCCCTGTTGTCCTCTTCTAACTAACATAGACCTAGATCTTAGTTTAATATTTAAATATTAAATACTTGCAATGTTCCTTATTAACACTAGAACTACCAGGGCCGTCATTTTGACGGTTTTCAAATTTCATGTTTAAATATTTTATATAATTAATGTAATTGTTCTAGAATTTTATTACGACTTTTAACAAAATATAACAACATTTAATTATTACTATTCAATTTCCCCCCACCGACTTTAATTTCTACAATCAGTATGACCTATACCTATTTATACCAAGACCCGTCAAAATGACGGCTTTAGCAATTTCAAAATTTGTAATAATTTATATGTATCATCTATGCAATGATGGACATCAATACATATTTACATTCATTACATCGCTTCCAGACATTTGTATTGAATGATCCAAATTGTTTGGAAGCCGTTATAACGCCGCCAGCTTAGAACTGAACCCCCTAACTGGTAAATGTATTCAGGACGCAATAATTATCAGTTGTTCTTCTAAGTTCTTGGCGAGTTCAGTTGTTCTTCTAAGTTCTAGGCGATAAGTGTAATCTGTGAAAAGCCCATTCGCAAAATGAAACGATTTCCAGGAAGCAAAAAGTTGTTTGAAGAATTCAAAGAACTCACTAATATAAATGAAGACTGTTCGGACACTAATTCAGGTAATAATGATTTGGACATATTGTTGCATCATCATCACCATCATCACCTAAAATAGTTAAAGTAAATAATTAGTTTTAAGATATTTAACATTTTTGATTACTAAAAATATTTGAATTACTAAACATGTAAACAACCCGGTCACAACAAAGTAAACAAATATCACAAAGGGAAGACAAATATCACAACAAAGAAAACATAAATAACACATATTAAACATAAATAAATACATAACAAATAATAAACACCAAAGAAAATAATAAATAGCTTAAAAAATTACCTTTAAATTAATATTTACATACTTACCCAAACCTGCCAATGAAGAAATGTCAAACTTCTTGACATTTCTATTTCTTATTACGTGTGTGTATGTAAATTCGAAAATCGGGTCAATTCAGAATAAAGTTATGATATTTATCCCCACCCAAAACCAGAAGGCATTGCCAGGCACTCTCTCCCAGAAACATCTGGAATTATGTATTTTAATTGAAAAAGGGAGGAGAAAGTAAAACCGTTGAGGTCAAAGACCTCAGGGCCTTCGTGTAGGATATAAAAAGGAAATCAAGCAAAGGTTCACTCTCTTGTTGTAACATTTGAGTGCATGTACATATATTTAAAGTAAAAGTCGTTTTAAGTAAAAGGCGGAATTATTAGAAAAAGTGAAGTTGTGACCGCGTTGGCGAGTTTGTCTTAGAATCGATTTGCTGAAACTTAAATAATATTATCCATAGAAGTTAGATTTCAAAGTAACATAGTGTAAATTTAGAATTCAAAGAAAGATAAAATCTGTGATGCAATTAAATAGAAGAATTTGGATTTTAATGATAAATTTTGTGATCCAAAATAATTGAAGTACATGTGAAAGGATAAATTTATATTTGCATAATAAAAAAATTGTGATGTAAAATAATTGGAATTATATGTGAAAGGTTAAAAGAATAATTTGTGATGCAAAATAATTTGAATTGTATGTGAAAGGTTAAATAGAATAATTTATATATTGTGGATTTATTATTGCATTTGAAAAATTGAATTTAAATAAAATAGTTTTGTGCTGCAAATATAATTGTGGAATTATTTATTTTGAAGATACTAAACACATATCTTGCGTTGAAAATAAAACTGAATTTTTAGATTCTGAAGAATCTTCAGATGAAATTGAAGTGCAAGATATTGAACAAAGTGAAGAAGATGAATATCCAAGTGAAGATTCAGGGAGTGAAGATGAAATTCCTCAAAAGAGCCATCAACGCAGAAAGCGATTGAGAATTTGTTCAGATACTGAATCGGATAGCCAAACAGAAACCGAAAAAAACCCGCAGAAGTACATTGCTGTCGACGGTACTGAATGGGAAGAATTAGGCAATGGTTGTGTTGGTAGATTGCCATCACATACTATATTCAAGAATACTTCGGGCCCAACTGGTTATGCGAAGAGAAAAATTATGCTTGGTAATGTTAGTAGTGCATTTCGACTTATAATTGATAATCGAATGATGAGTCACATAAAAGCTTGCACTGAACTACAGGCCAAAACCATTTTACAGAACGACTGGGAAATTACTATAGGCGAATTATATGCTTTTATAGCCATTTTATATGCTCGAGGAGCCTACGAAGCAAGAAACATGAAGTTATCATATTTGTGGTCCAAAAAATGGGGACCTTCTTTCTTTCACGAAACTATGAGTAGAAACAGATTTTCAGAAATTATGAAATTCATTCGTTTCGACAAAAAAAGCGAGAGGAGTGTTCGTTTACGAACTGACAAATTTGGATTAGTTTCCGAAGTGTGGAAGTCCTTCATTGATAATAGCCAAGCTTGTGTTGTAAAGCACCCATGTCAGCATATTACTTCTTGCTAAATTCCAGCATACTTTTATTTTTCCAACAATTGCTACTTGCTAAATTCCTTAATTCTACAATTTCATTAACCTTTCTTTAAAGTCACGTATGCATTCTATATTTCATGCAATTATGCTGACTTATCAACACGATCCCTTGTTTTCTCAGGTTACATCCTGTTTTCCACCGGTTGAACTCTATTTTCTTAAATCCCAACAGGCACTCCAGTTTGATTTATCTAAGTGCTCGGGTCTTCGCGTAATTATTTTGATCAACTAAAAACAAAGGTTTAATAAAGTTAATTGTTTTAAGGAAAAGAAAGAATTTATTTTTTAACATCCCGATCAACCTCAACATATTTTGGTGTCAGGTGTGGGGTGAATGTTAATTAATTTGTTGAGTTTTCGGTCGGTTGTGCGCACATACGCGTAAGAAAAAAGAGGTGTTAAGAAAATTTTCAAGAGAAGCGAATATATAAACCGCAGCCGCTGGAGTCACAATTTTCAACATCATTTTCATCAAAAACAAAATTTATATCATCGTCCGGAGTGCAGCGCAGTACAGATATTATCAACAAACATTTGGTGTAAAGAGTAAAGACGGGTACGACATTGCATTTTTATTGTGTAAGCAAATATCATATTTCATTTGTATCTAAAAATTTGAAAAATTTAATTACTTAGATTCCATTAGCATATGAATTTACAATTTAAAATTGATATAATTGACCTTACTTAATCCACTATAATATATACAGTAAGATTTCTTTTGATTTTTGATAGGAAATATATAAATAAAATAAATAAATAAAATTATTAAACAAAACTATTAAATAAAAATATATACATAAGTGAAAGTGAATTAAAATATGTGTGATGGTTCTTGTGTAAAAAAAAATCCCTCTATGAATGCGAAAATCAAAATCCGTCAAATTATAAAATATTCGAGTATCTGTGCTAAACACTGTCAGGCACTTTAAAGAGTTAAAACATTTATAAAAAAAAAAAAAAAAAAAAAAAAATTTTTGCCTCTATTTTATTCATTTTTGCAATTTGCTTCTGCATTGAGTGTGGAAAACCCTTTGAAAAAAGGCTCTCTAGTGGTTGTTTACCGTTACATTTCGATATCTACTAGTGTTTTATGTCCCAAGTCTCCAGTGCCAACAATTCTGGTGCGGAAAGTGCTGCTGCGCCGTTAGAAACTGTCGATCCAATAGGTATGGCACCTAAATTTGATAAAGATTTCGCCCTCAAATTGATCCCAGAATTCGATGGGAATCGAGAAAATTTGCACCGATTTATCAATTGTTGTGACGTGGTAAACGATTCTTTTAGTGGAGTAGATTCAGATCTATTTTTAAACATAATTATATGCAAATTGACTGGTGCCGCCTACAACATCGTAAAATATAAACCGGTAGAAAGCTGGGATGAGTTGAAAAGTATCTTGCAAGACCAATTTCTTGAGCGACGGACCTTAGCGCAAATTCAAACCGAATTAGTTAACTGCAAACAAAATTATTCCGAGAATGTGCGAACCTTTGGCAATAAAATAGAAAAACTTCTAGCTGATCTAAATGATGCGTGCATTGTCGCAGAAGGAAAAGATTCCAACCGCTTACAAGCCTGTTGAAAAGGAATGCTAATTTCAACTGGACGGCAAGATGTACAGAATCTTTCAACCTTCTAAAAGAAGCCCTCATTAGCCCTCCTTTATTACAATATCCGGACTTCAACAAGGATTTCATACTGACGACTGATGCCAGCTCTTACGCTTTAGGAGCGATACTTTCACAAGGAAGCGTCGGTTCCGACTTACCCATCGCATATGCCTCTAAAACCCTGGGTAAGAGTGAAATGAATTATTCTACCATCGATAAAGAACTTCTGGCTATCGTGTGGGCAGTTAAGCATTTCCGTCCGTACCTTTTCGGTAGAAAATTTAAAATATACACGGACCACAAACCCCTAATGTATCTTAATTCTTGTAAAGATCCAAGTTCGCGCTTACTGAGATGGAAGCTGAAGTTAGAGGAATTTGATTTCGAGATAAATAATAAAAAGGGGTCTACTAATACAAACGCTGATTGTCTAAGCCGTATTCACAAAATGACACTAAGATCCTGTAAGTCCAAGAAATCCGAAAATGCAAGCCAAACAAGTCAAAATACCGCCAATATCACAGAAGATCATGATGCAGAAGAAAAGGGAAAATCGCCTCAAACGTCTTCCTATGACGATTTCATCAAATCTCTCGACAATCGTGTTTTACTAAATCATAATGTCCATGACAGTGACATAAAACTACCCTCCGATAAACATACTGTGGGAATATTTCTTAACAAAGAATTAATTTTAGATACCGAGACTGAAGGTTTTGTCAATGAAACAACTCATGCCGAGCTAAAGCTCAAAAACGCCGAGGAAAACAGCATTATACCTGTCAAAAGAGATGGTTACTACATTATTTATATAATCCTTAATTCTACGGTGAGGAAGACACAATACCAAGATCTTTACGAAGCCCTCCTTTTATTAAAGGAATTTCTCAAGTCCCACAGCATCTCAAAAATTTACTTACCAAATCTTTGCAAATCTATTCTTTACAAACATTTGAAACTCCATCATGTCCGAGCTATGATAAGGTACATTTTTCAAGACACTACTATCGAATTAACACTATGCCACAACAATTACAATTCAAATTTAAGCAAGGAACAAATTTCTGAAATCTTAAAAGAATTCCATTCCAGTCCTGTTGGAGGACACAACGGTGTAAATAGAACATACAAGCGAATCAAACTCTACCACAAATGGAAAAACATGTATCGTGACATTAAGCGCTTTATAAAAAAATGTGACGAATGTAAGAAAAACAAGGTTACTCGTTATACTCGTGAACCGATGGTTATTACTACCACTGCAACAGAACCGTTCGAGAAAATATTGGGCCATACCCTACCACTAAAAATGGCAATAAATACCTTCTTACTATAATTGATGATCTCACTAAATTTACTGATGCTATCCCTATTCCAAATCAGGAAGCGGTAACAATAGCTGAGAAACTAGTAACTGAATTCATTCTTCGTTTTGGAACCCCTCAACAAATCCTCTCTGATCAGGGTCAAAATTTTGTAGGGAAAGTTTTCAAAGAAATGTGCAAGCTCCTTAAAATCAATAAAATCCAAACGAGTGCTTATAGACCTCAGTCAAATGGGTCTTGTGAACGTAGTCACAGGAATTTCATAGAGTACCTTAGGTGTTTTATAAACCGTTCTCAAGATGATTGGGATACGTGGATAAGATATGCAGTATTTGTTAGCAATACCACTTCAAACACTTCTACCGGATACACTCCTTTCGAACTCATTTATGGCAAAAAGGCAGAACTTCCTACTATCTTCTCAAAACCTCCTAAAATATCCTATAACTATAATGATTACACTAGCGAACTAAAATTGCGTCTTCAGCACGCTAACCGCATAGCTAGAGAGAGTATACTTAAAGCAAAAGAGGCTAGCAAAACATTATACGATAAACAAACTAATCCCTCCTATTTTAAAGAAAATGATTTAGTTCTCCTTAAAGACGAATCTTCTCGAAAAGGCCAATGCAAAAAACTTTCACCAATATGGTTAGGTCCATACAAAGTTGTAGGAACAAACGGGGTTAATACTAAAGTCCTAATAAAAAACAAACAAGTGACTGTACATAATAATCGTCTTATCCCATATCTATCTTCTTCTTAACTAAAAAGATTATCATTTACAGGTGATCGTAATCGCAACTATGTGTACACGTATATGTATCCTTCTATTAGCTTCGAGCCTTTGTGCTAAATACAGTGGTGGCGTAGAACAATACGAGGTACGGCCGCTTGAGGGCAAAAGTGGATTTAGCTATGAACACATTGGATTCTTAAATATTTTTAATGATAAGTGGAGACTATTGATACATACTGATCTTCATGAAGTCAGATCACAATACAAGCAGGTAATAGCTATCTCGACCAGACTTATAGATACGTGCGAAACCCTTTCTAAGAGAAACATAAGCACTAAGGAGTGCCCATTCTTCCTACCGCAAGTGAAACAAACTGTAGTAAATATACAAGTCCAGAATAATTTGATTAGCAACGTTCTTGGGTCCAAGGCAGACTTTATACAAAAACGAGGCCTAGTCAATGCTGTAGGAAATATAGCAAAAGTATTATTCGGAACATTGGATAACAACGATGCTAAATTTTATGATGACCAAATCGAAATACTAAGTTCAAACCAAGAACATGTTCAGAATCTGATAAATGACCAAACCTTGATATGTGAATCAATCATCGACCATTTTAATGATACAGTTCAGTATATAAATACTCTCGAAAATAAAATTGCTAAAGCAACACATAAATTAAATCAATTGACAACCATAGTTAACACAACCACTTATATGCAAGAGCAAATTCTTACAATTAATGAACTATTTACTTCTTTTGTTATGATCACAAGCCAATACTCGCAAACTCAATCTCATATCGTTGATATATTAACAGCTGCTTCTAGAGGTATTTTACACCCATATGTAATTAGTGGTAAGGATATAATTAAACAACTTTTAAGAATTCAAAATTTAGTCCCTAATGGGTTATACTTGCCTGTTAAAGCTGACATTAGTAACATAGAAATGTTTTATAGATTAATTGAATCTCATATATATTATAGCAATAATAAACTAAATTTTTTACTTATTGTACCATTGATTGGTTCTACAGAATTTAATATGTTTAAGCTAACGAGTATACCAATGTTATTACGCAATGAAATCTATGCAATAGTCGTACCCGAGAAGCCATTTATCGTCATAGATTCTATAAAACAACACTATATGCTCTACGACCACAACGATTTAAGGAACTGCCGAAGCATCCAGAACAACAAATTCATTTGTGAACAAACTCTGCCAATATCCATTTCGCATATAAACAGCGCATGTGAGCGAAGCCTTCTTGATCCAGTCCTCACTCTGCCGAAGTCATGCGAGTTAAGAGTAATTCATCTCCCGAATTCGCTCTACCTACAATTAGCGAAACCAAATACCTGGATATTTGTAACCCCAAAAATGGAGGAAATATTTATCAAATGCCGCACTACAACATCTACAACTAAATTACATGGTACCGGGATTCTGAAAATAGGAGAAGGATGTGAAGCTCGTTCCCCATTGCATATTCTCAGCTCTAAAACTGATTTTAACAGCAACGTGTCGCTGAATTACTTTTCTAGTATAAATGTTCCCATTGAAATGATCAAGCTTACCATAGATAAGTACTTAGATTTTAATGATATTGACTTAAGACAGAATGTTAATTTAAGTTCTATTAATCTAGCAAAAGATCTAGAAAAACTAAGCTTCAGGGTAAAAGATTTAAAACAAAAGAATATTTCATTAAAGTCAGTTAAAAGTCATTCTTTCCATTTATATTCCTTAAGTTTTATTGTTATATTAATAGTTTTGATTGTATTAATTTATATTGTCGCAAAAAAGCTACTAAAACTTAAAATGATTACGAAAAGACCCGAAGTTAATGAAAACATGAAAGAGATAGAAATTCCTAAAGATAAAGGAGATGACCTAAATGGAGAAAGTTCGGCCACTCATGAAAATCACACCAATCCCAGGTATAATTTTCAACCTTAAGAGGGGGCGTGTTGTAAAGCACCCATGTCAGCATATTACTTCTTGCTAAATTCCAGCATACTTTTATTTTTCCAACAATTGCTACTTGCTAAATTCCTTAATTCTACAATTTCATTAACCTTTCTTTAAAGTCACGTATGCATTCTATATTTCATGCAATTATGCTGACTTATCAACACGATCCCTTGTTTTCTCAGGTTACATCCTGTTTTCCACCGGTTGAACTCTATTTTCTTAAATCCCAACAGGCACTCCAGTTTGATTTATCTAAGTGCTCGGGTCTTCGCGTAATTATTTTGATCAACTAAAAACAAAGGTTTAATAAAGTTAATTGTTTTAAGGAAAAGAAAGAATTTATTTTTTAACATCCCGATCAACCTCAACACTTGTTATAATCCAGATCAGAATATAAGTGTAGATGAACAACTGTTTCCCACAAAGGCAAGATGCAGATTTTTGCAGTATATGCCCAATAAACCGGACAAATTCGGAATTAAGTTTTGGTTAGCTGCAGACGTGCGAAGTAAATATCTTATAAATGGCTTTCCCTACTTAGGCAAAGATGAAATTAGACCATCAGGAGTACCTTTGAGTGAATTTGTAGTTATGAATCTTGTAGACAACTATGTAAATTGTGGGAGAAACATAACAACAGACAATTTTTTTACAAGTGCACAACTTGCAAAGAAGCTTCTGGCCAAAAAAACAAGTCTTGTTGGAACTATGCGGGCAAATAAAAGAGAATTGCCGAAAATAGCTAAAGTTATAAAAGATAACATGCCTCTTTTCTCCACAAAGCTCTACAAATCAAATAATATTGTTCTAACAATTTACAAAAGTAAGTCTCGCAAAAAAGTACTACTTCTTAGCACTAAACATAAATCGGTAAAAATTGATTCTAATCGAAAACAAACTCCTGAAACTGTATCTTTTTACAATAGAACTAAGTTTGGAGTAGATGTAGTTGATCAAATGGCCCGCAAATATAGCGTAAAAGAAGGCTCACGTAGGTGGCCTTTGCAGGTATTTTATAATATTTTGGACTTAGCAGCAATCAATGCGTGGATTTTATATAACGAGACCTGTGATGAAAATATAACTAGAAAACAATTTTTGTTTCAATTATCCGAAGAACTCTCCAGTGAATATAGTCGTTGCAGAAAAGAAGCCTCCTCCCAAAAACAAAAACAGGCAATGGATTGTACTCCAGAAACCTCAAAAAAAAGTGAGCGCAAATCTTGCCAAATTCGAATGTGCAACAAAAACAGAGCGATTTATACCTGCAATGCATGCAACAAATATGTTTGTGGCAAGTGTTCATCTAAGATAACACGTACATGTAAAATGTGTGCCTCATAGTTATTTCATACATGTCAAATTTGCTATCATATAAATTCAAATAGAAACTGTTTTGTTTGTTTTTTTTGTTTATAATTAATGAATTATTATATTAAATGTTGTTATTGTTTCTTTTATTTACTTAAACTAAGTCAAAAGTTACAATGAAAGCCATAATCAAAAATCCGTCAATTTGACGGGTGCGGTAAAACTAGGTATATATTTAACATCGGTAGTTCTAGTGTTAATATGTATTTTTTTTATGTGTAACTGTAGAATTAACTAATTATATATGCCGGTGTTTGTCTATAAGTACAATATTACTTTCTGTTGTATTTAGATTAAGTATGCCTTGTTTGGCAAATAAATAAATAAATAAATAAATTTGTTACCCATGTCGACGGAGTGGTGAAGAAATGGTAATCCGCCCTCTTGAGACGGCCGCCGTGGATGTTACGGCATAGCTTATTGTATTCTTCTTATCTTACCCTTTCATTTGATACCCATGTCGAGGCGGTTGTGAAGAAAATGGTAATCCGCCCTCTTGAGATAACCGAGGTGAATCTAACCATATATTGATTAAACTATATCGCTTATGGCATTCTACTAATGGTACCCTTTCAATTGATACATATGTCGAGGGAGTGGTGAAGAAATGGTAGTCCGCCCTCTTGAGACGGCCGCCATGGATGTTACGGCATAGCTTATTATATTCTACTTATCATACCCTTTCATTTGATGCCTATGTCGAGGGGGTGGTGAAGAAAATCATTCCTGGGTGTTTTTGCAGGAAAAATGTATTCTAGATAGGGGGCTAACCACTAGCCCACAGGGTGTTCACGAAAAAAAAAATATGAGTGTGCTTATGACCACACGACTGAAGTGAAACTTCTTCGCTCCATCTGCCTGTGTATATATATATGGGTGGGTGTGTGTACAATATATACATGTATGTACATATACATATATTAATTTCCTACAAATATTATAATTTATTTCATGTTTTCATTGGTAAATAAATATTTTTGCAAAGATCTTTTATTTTTATTCATTATTATTCATTATTTTCATTATTGGACACATCAGTAATTACTGTGGTTAATGGAAAAACCGAGACAATAGGCTTATGGTACGAGAAATAAGACACATATATTTTCGAATTAAAATTAGACAGATATCTAGAAAAAACTGCATCGATTGTTGTTCCATGTCTTGTAGTTGGCTCATTACGGTTATTATTCATTTGCAGTTCTAATTTATCTCGTAGAAAGTTTACCAAGAGTTGTCCATCTTCGGACGCGAAATTAATATTGAAATCTCCTGCTAAAATTAGTGGCAACGTATGATAGTTTTCTCCTAATTCTTCAGAACCTACTCGACCGTAAATCATAAAAGTAAAATAAAAATTAATTTACCTAACTCCAATAATTTGTTTCGGTTTTTGTACATTATCTATAGCGAGTTCTCCAACATCAACATCCATTTGATTATTACCATGCTCAACCACGATGTCACCAATTATTTGTAATGGTGAATCTCTACAATTAATAAGTATTTAACAATTCACGCATTAGTTAAATTTTATGCCATCCTATTTAAAAATTTTGCTGAAGTAAATTGTAGAAACGTGAGGCAAAAATACGGAAGAGTAACAAGGGAAAGCGAGGGAAATGGAAAAATACATAAAATACATAAAATACATGAAACACATAAAATACATAAAATAGATAAAATACATAAAATACATGAAACACATAAAATACATAAAATAGATAAAATACATAAAATACATAAAATACATAAAATACATAAAATACATAAAATACATAAAATACATAAAATACATAAAATACATAAAATACATAAAATACATAAAATACATAAAATACATAAAATACATAAAATACATAAAATACATAAAATACATAAAATACATAAAATACATAAAATACATAAAATACATAAAATACATAAAATACATAAAATACATAAAATACATAAAATACATAAAATACATAAAATACATAAAATACATAAAATACATAAAATACATAAAAAACATAAAATACATAAAATACATAAAATACATAAAATACATAAAATACATAAAATACATAAAATACATAAAATACATAAAATACATAAAATACATAAAATACATAAAATACATAAAATACATAAAATACATAAAATACATAAAATACATAAAATACATAAAATACATAAAATACATAAAATACATAAAATACATAAAATACATAAAATACATAAAATACATAAAATACATAAAATACATAAAATACATAAAATACATAAAATACATAAAATACATAAAATACATAAAATACATAAAATACATAAAATACATAAAATACATAAAATACATAAAATACATAAAATACATAAAATACATAAAATACATAAAATACATAAAATACATAAAATACATAAAATACATAAAATACATAAAATACATAAAATACATAAAATACATAAAATACATAAAATACATAATACATAATACATAATATGTACATAATACATAGTACATAGTACATAGCACATAGTACATAGTACCTACATAGTACATAATACATAATACATAATACATAATACATAATACATAATACATAATACATAATACATAATACATAATACATAATACATAATACATAATACATAATACATAATACATAATACATAATACATAATACATAATACATAATACATAATACATAATACATAATACATAATACATAATACATAATACATAATACATAATACATAATACATAATACATAATACATAATACATAATACATAATACATAATACATAATACATAATACATAATACATAATACATAATACATAATACATAATACATAATACATAATACATAATACATAATACATAATACATAATACATAATACATAATACATAATACATAATACATAATACATAATACATAATACATAATACATAATACATAATACATAATACATAATACATAATACATAATACATAATACATAATACATAATACATAATACATAATACATAATACATAATACATAATACATAATACATAATACATAATACATAATACATAATACATAATACATAATACATAATACATAATACATAATACATAATACATAATACATAATACATAATACATAATACATAATACATAATACATAATACATAATACATAATACATAATACATAATACATAATACATAATACATAATACATAATACATAATACATAATACATAATACATAATACATAATACATAATACATAATACATAATACATAATACATAATACATAATACATAATACATAATACATAATACATAATACATAATACATAATACATAATACATAATACATAATACATAATACATAATACATAATACATAATACATAATACATAATACATAATACATAATACATAATACATAATACATAATACATAATACATAATACATAATACATAATACATAATACATAATACATAATACATAATACATAATACATAATACATAATACATAATACATAATACATAATACATAATACATAATACATAATACATAATACATAATACATAATACATAATACATAATACATAATACATAATACATAATACATAATACATAATACATAATACATAATACATAATACATAATACATAATACATAATACATAATACATAATACATAATACATAATACATAATACATAATACATAATACATAATACATAATACATAATACATAATACATAATACATAATACATAATACATAATACATAATACATAATACATAATACATAATACATAATACATAATACATAATACATAATACATAATACATAATACATAATACATAATACATAATACATAATACATAATACATAATACATAATACATAATACATAATACATAATACATAATACATAATACATAATACATAATACATAATACATAATACATAATACATAATACATAATACATAATACATAATACATAATACATAATACATAATACATAATACATAATACATAATACATAATACATAATACATAATACATAATACATAATACATAATACATAATACATAATACATAATACATAATACATAATACATAATACATAATACATAATACATAATACATAATACATAATACATAATACATAATACATAATACATAATACATAATACATAATACATAATACATAATACATAATACATAATACATAATACATAATACATAATACATAATACATAATACATAATACATAATACATAATACATAATACATAATACATAATACATAATACATAATACATAATACATAATACATAATACATAATACATAATACATAATACATAATACATAATACATAATACATAATACATAATACATAATACATAATACATAATACATAATACATAATACATAATACATAATACATAATACATAATACATAATACATAATACATAATACATAATACATAATACATAATACATAATACATAATACATAATACATAATACATAATACATAATACATAATACATAATACATAATACATAATACATAATACATAATACATAATACATAATACATAATACATAATACATAATACATAATACATAATACATAATACATAATACATAATACATAATACATAATACATAATACATAATACATAATACATAATACATAATACATAATACATAATACATAATACATAATACATAATACATAATACATAATACATAATACATAATACATAATACATAATACATAATACATAATACATAATACATAATACATAATACATAATACATAATACATAATACATAATACATAATACATAATACATAATACATAATACATAATACATAATACATAATACATAATACATAATACATAATACATAATACATAATACATAATACATAATACATAATACATAATACATAATACATAATACTTAATACATAATACATAATACATAATACATAATACATAATACATAATACATAATACATAATACATAATACATAATACATAATACATAATACATAATACATAATACATAATACATAATACATAATACATAATACATAATACATAATACATAATACATAATACATAATACATAATACATAATACATAATACATAATACATAATACATAATACATAATACATAATACATAATACATAATACATAATACATAATACATAATACATAATACATAATACATAATACATAATACATAATACATAATACATAATACATAATACATAATACATAATACATAATACATAATACATAATACATAATACATAATACATAATACATAATACATAATACATAATACATAATACATAATACATAATACATAATACATAATACATAATACATAATACATAATACATAATACATAATACATAATACATAATACATAATACATAATACATAATACATAATACATAATACATAATACATAATACATAATACATAATACATAATACATAATACATAATACATAATACATAATACATAATACATAATACATAATACATAATACATAATACATAATACATAATACATAATACATAATACATAATACATAATACATAATACATAATACATAATACATAATACATAATACATAATACATAATACATAATACATAATACATAATGCATAATGCATAATACATAATACATAATACATAATACATAATACATAATACATAATACATAATACATAATACATAATACATAATACATAATACATAATACATAATACATAATACATAATACATAATACATAATACATAATACATAATACATAATACATAATACATAATACATAATACATAATACATAATACATAATACATAATACATAATACATAATACATAATACATAATACATAATACATAATACATAATACATAATACATAATACATAATACATAATACATAATACATAATACATAATACATAATACATAATACATAATACATAATACATAATACATAATACATAATACATAATACATAATACATAATACATAATACATAATACATAATACATAATACATAATACATAATACATAATACATAATACATAATACATAACACATAACACATAACACATAATACATAATACATAATACATAATACATAATACATAATACATAATACATAATACATAATACATAATACATAATACATAATACATAATACATAATACATAATACATAATACATAATACATAATACATAATACATAATACATAATACATAATACATAATACATAATACATAATACATAATACATAATACATAATACATAATACATAATACATAATACATAATACATAATACATAATACATAATACATAATACATAATACATAATACATAATACATAATACATAATACATAATACATAATACATAATACATAATACATAATACATAATACATAATACATAATACATAATACATAATACATAATACATAATACATAATACATAATACATAATACATAATACATAATACATAATACATAATACATAATACATAATACATAATACATAATACATAATACATAATACATAATACATAATACATAATACATAATACATAATACATAATACATAATACATAATACATAATACATAATACATAATACATAATACATAATACATAATACATAATACATAATACATAATACATAATACATAATACATAATACATAATACATAATACATAATACATAATACATAATACATAATACATAATACATAATACATAATACATAATACATAATACATAATACATAATACATAATACATAATACATAATACATAATACATAATACATAATACATAATACATAATACATAATACATAATACATAATACATAATACATAATACATAATACATAATACATAATACATAATACATAATACATAATACATAATACATAATACATAATACATAATACATAATACATAATACATAATACATAATACATAATACATAATACATAATACATAATACATAATACATAATACATAATACATAATACATAATACATAATACATAATACATAATACATAATACATAATACATAATACATAATACATAATACATAATACATAATACATAATACATAATACATAATACATAATACATAATACATAATACATAATACATAATACATAATACATAATACATAATACATAATACATAATACATAATACATAATACATAATACATAATACATAATACATAATACATAATACATAATACATAATACATAATACATAATACATAATACATAATACATAATACATAATACATAATACATAATACATAATACATAATACATAATACATAATACATAATACATAATACATAATACATAATACATAATACATAATACATAATACATAATACATAATACATAATACATAATACATAATACATAATACATAATACATAATACATAATACATAATACATAATACATAATACATAATACATAATACATAATACATAATACATAATACATAATACATAATACATAATACATAATACATAATACATAATACATAATACATAATACATAATACATAATACATAATACATAATACATAATACATAATACATAATACATAATACATAATACATAATACATAATACATAATACATAATACATAATACATAATACATAATACATAATACATAATACATAATACATAATACATAATACATAATACATAATACATAATACATAATACATAATACATAATACATAATACATAATACATAATACATAATACATAATACATAATACATAATACATAATACATAATACATAATACATAATACATAATACATAATACATAATACATAATACATAATACATAATACATAATACATAATACATAATACATAATACATAATACATAATACATAATACATAATACATAATACATAATACATAATACATAATACATAATACATAATACATAATACATAATACATAATACATAATACATAATACATAATACATAATACATAATACATAATACATAATACATAATACATAATACATAATACATAATACATAATACATAATACATAATACATAATACATAATACATAATACATAATACATAATACATAATACATAATACATAATACATAATACATAATACATAATACATAATACATAATACATAATACATAATACATAATACATAATACATAATACATAATACATAATACATAATACATAATACATAATACATAATACATAATACATAATACATAATACATAATACATAATACATAATACATAATACATAATACATAATACATAATACATAATACATAATACATAATACATAATACATAATACATAATACATAATACATAATACATAATACATAATACATAATACATAATACATAATACATAATACATAATACATAATACATAATACATAATACATAATACATAATACATAATACATAATACATAATACATAATACATAATACATAATACATAATACATAATACATAATACATAATACATAATACATAATACATAATACATAATACATAATACATAATACATAATACATAATACATAATACATAATACATAATACATAATACATAATACATAATACATAATACATAATACATAATACATAATACATAATACATAATACATAATACATAATACATAATACATAATACATAATACATAATACATAATACATAATACATAATACATAATACATAATACATAATACATAATACATAATACATAATACATAATACATAATACATAATACATAATACATAATACATAATACATAATACATAATACATAATACATAATACATAATACATAATACATAATACATAATACATAATACATAATACATAATACATAATACATAATACATAATACATAATACATAATACATAATACATAATACATAATACATAATACATAATACATAATACATAATACATAATACATAATACATAATACATAATACATAATACATAATACATAATACATAATACATAATACATAATACATAATACATAATACATAATACATAATACATAATACATAATACATAATACATAATACATAATACATAATACATAATACATAATACATAATACATAATACATAATACATAATACATAATACATAATACATAATACATAATACATAATACATAATACATAATACATAATACATAATACATAATACATAATACATAATACATAATACATAATACATAATACATAATACATAATACATAATACATAATACATAATACATAATACATAATACATAATACATAATACATAATACATAATACATAATACATAATACATAATACATAATACATAATACATAATACATAATACATAATACATAATACATAATACATAATACATAATACATAATACATAATACATAATACATAATACATAATACATAATACATAATACATAATACATAATACATAATACATAATACATAATACATAATACATAATACATAATACATAATACATAATACATAATACATAATACATAATACATAATACATAATACATAATACATAATACATAATACATAATACATAATACATAATACATAATACATAATACATAATACATAATACATAATACATAATACATAATACATAATACATAATACATAATACATAATACATAATACATAATACATAATACATAATACATAATACATAATACATAATACATAATACATAATACATAATACATAATACATAATACATAATACATAATACATAATACATAATACATAATACATAATACATAATACATAATACATAATACATAATACATAATACATAATACATAATACATAATACATAATACATAATACATAATACATAATACATAATACATAATACATAATACATAATACATAATACATAATACATAATACATAATACATAATACATAATACATAATACATAATACATAATACATAATACATAATACATAATACATAATACATAATACATAATACATAATACATAATACATAATACATAATACATAATACATAATACATAATACATAATACATAATACATAATACATAATACATAATACATAATACATAATACATAATACATAATACATAATACATAATACATAATACATAATACATAATACATAATACATAATACATAATACATAATACATAATACATAATACATAATACATAATACATAATACATAATACATAATACATAATACATAATACATAATACATAATACATAATACATAATACATAATACATAATACATAATACATAATACATAATACATAATACATAATACATAATACATAATACATAATACATAATACATAATACATAATACATAATACATAATACATAATACATAATACATAATACATAATACATAATACATAATACATAATACATAATACATAATACATAATACATAATACATAATACATAATACATAATACATAATACATAATACATAATACATAATACATAATACATAATACATAATACATAATACATAATACATAATACATAATACATAATACATAATACATAATACATAATACATAATACATAATACATAATACATAATACATAATACATAATACATAATACATAATACATAATACATAATAATACATAATACATAATACATAATACATAATACATAATACATAATACATAATACATAATACATAATACATAATACATAATACATAATACATAATACATAATACATAATACATAATACATAATACATAATACATAATACATAATACATAATACATAATACATAATACATAATACATAATACATAATACATAATACATAATACATAATACATAATACATAATACATAATACATAATACATAATACATAATACATAATACATAATACATAATACATAATACATAATACATAATACATAATACATAATACATAATACATAATACATAATACATAATACATAATACATAATACATAATACATAATACATAATACATAATACATAATACATAATACATAATACATAATACATAATACATAATACATAATACATAATACATAATACATAATACATAATACATAATACATAATACATAATACATAATACATAATACATAATACATAATACATAATACATAATACATAATACATAATACATAATACATAATACATAATACATAATACATAATACATAATACATAATACATAATACATAATACATAATACATAATACATAATACATAATACATAATACATAATACATAATACATAATACATAATACATAATACATAATACATAATACATAATACATAATACATAATACATAATACATAATACATAATACATAATACATAATACATAATACATAATACATAATACATAATACATAATACATAATACATAATACATAATACATAATACATAATACATAATACATAATACATAATACATAATACATAATACATAATACATAATACATAATACATAATACATAATACATAATACATAATACATAATACATAATACATAATACATAATACATAATACATAATACATAATACATAATACATAATACATAATACATAATACATAATACATAATACATAATACATAATACATAATACATAATACATAATACATAATACATAATACATAATACATAATACATAATACATAATACATAATACATAATACATAATACATAATACATAATACATAATACATAATACATAATACATAATACATAATACATAATACATAATACATAATACATAATACATAATACATAATACATAATACATAATACATAATACATAATACATAATACATAATACATAATACATAATACATAATACATAATACATAATACATAATACATAATACATAATACATAATACATAATACATAATACATAATACATAATACATAATACATAATACATAATACATAATACATAATACATAATACATAATACATAATACATAATACATAATACATAATACATAATACATAATACATAATACATAATACATAATACATAATACATAATACATAATACATAATACATAATACATAATACATAATACATAATACATAATACATAATACATAATACATAATACATAATACATAATACATAATACATAATACATAATACATAATACATAATACATAATACATAATACATAATACATAATACATATACATAATACATAATACATAATACATAATACATAATACATAATACATAATACATAATACATAATACATAATACATAATACATAATACATAATACATAATACATAATACATAATACATAATACATAAATACATAATACATAATACATAATACATAATACATAATACATAATACATAATACATAATACATAATACATAATACATAATACATAATACATAATACATAATACATAATACATAATACATAATACATAATACATAATACATAATACATAATACATAATACATAATACATAATACATAATACATAATACATAATACATAATACATAATACATAATACATAATACATAATACATAATACATAATACATAATACATAATACATAATACATAATACATAATACATAATACATAATACATAATACATAATACATAATACATAATACATAATACATAATACATAATACATAATACATAATACATAATACATAATACATAATACATAATACATAATACATAATACATAATACATAATACATAATACATAATACATAATACATAATACATAATACATAATACATAATACATAATACATAATACATAATACATAATACATAATACATAATACATAATACATAATACATAATACATAATACATAATACATAATACATAATACATAATACATAATACATAATACATAATACATAATACATAATACATAATACATAATACATAATACATAATACATAATACATAATACATAATACATAATACATAATACATAATACATAATACATAATACATAATACATAATACATAATACATAATACATAATACATAATACATAATACATAATACATAATACATAATACATAATACATAATACATAATACATAATACATAATACATAATACATAATACATAATACATAATACATAATACATAATACATAATACATAATACATAATACATAATACATAATACATAATACATAATACATAATACATAATACATAATACATAATACATAATACATAATACATAATACATAATACATAATACATAATACATAATACATAATACATAATACATAATACATATACATAATACATAATACATAATACATAATACATAATACATAATACATAATACATAATACATAATACATAATACATAATACATAATACATAATACATAATACATAATACATAATACATAATACATAATACATAATACATAATACATAATACATAATACATAATACATAATACATAATACATAATACATAATACATAATACATAATACATAATACATAATACATAATACATAATACATAATACATAATACATAATACATAATACATAATACATAATACATAATACATAATACATAATACATAATACATAATACATAATACATAATACATAATACATAATACATAATACATAATACATAATACATAATACATAATACATAATACATAATACATAATACATAATACATAATACATAATACATAATACATAATACATAATACATAATACATAATACATAATACATAATACATAATACATAATACATAATACATAATACATAATACATAATACATAATACATAATACATAATACATAATACATAATACATAATACATAATACATAATACATAATACATAATACATAATACATAATACATAATACATAATACATAATACATAATACATAATACATAATACATAATACATAATACATAATACATAATACATAATACATAATACATAATAAATAATACATAATACATAATACATAATACATAATACATAATACATAATACATAATACATAATACATAATACATAATACATAATACATAATACATAATACATAATACATAATACATAATACATAATACATAATACATAATACATAATACATAATACATAATACATAATACATAATACATAATACATAATACATAATACATAATACATAATACATAATACATAATATACATAATACATAATACATAATACATAATACATAATACATAATACATAATACATAATACATAATACATAATACATAATACATAATACATAATACATAATACATAATACATAATACATAATACATAATACATAATACATAATACATAATACATAATACATAATACATAATACATAATACATAATACATAATACATAATACATAATACATAATACATAATACATAATACATAATACATAATACATAATACATAATACATAATACATAATACATAATACATAATACATAATACATAATACATAATACATAATACATAATACATAATACATAATACATAATACATAATACATAATACATAATACATAATACATAATACATAATACATAATACATAATACATAATACATAATACATAATACATAATACATAATACATAATACATAATACATAATACATAATACATAATACATAATACATAATACATAATACATAATACTAATACATAATACATAATACATAATACATAATACATAATACATAATACATAATACATAATACATAATACATAATACATAATACATAATACATAATACATAATACATAATACATAATACATAATACATAATACATAATACATAATACATAATACATAATACATAATACATAATACATAATACATAATACATAATACATAATACATAATACATAATACATAATACATAATACATAATACATAATACATAATACATAATACATAATACATAATACATAATACATAATACATAATACATAATACATAATACATAATACATAATACATAATACATAATACATAATACATAATACATAATACATAATACATAATACATAATACATAATACATAATACATAATACATAATACATAATACATAATACATAATACATAATACATAATACATAATACATAATACATAATACATAATACATAATACATAATACATAATACATAATACATAATACATAATACATAATACATAATACATAATACATAATACATAATACATAATACATAATACATAATACATAATACATAATACATAATACATAATACATAACATAATACATAATACATAATACATAATACATAATACATAATACATAATACATAATACATAATACATAATACATAATACATAATACATAATACATAATACATAATACATAATACATAATACATAATACATAATACATAATACATAATACATAATACATAATACATAATACATAATACATAATACATAATACATAATACATAATACATAATACATAATACATAATACATAATACATAATACATAATACATAATACATAATACATAATACATAATACTAATACATAATACATAATACATAATACATAATACATAATACAAATACATAATACATAATACATAATACATAATACATAATACATAATACATAATACATAATACATAATACATAATACATAATACATAATACATAATACATAATACATAATACATAATACATAATACATAATACATAATACATAATACATAATACATAATACATAATACATAATACATAATACATAATACATAATACATAATACATAATACATAATACATAATACATAATACATAATACATAATACATAATACATAATACATAATACATAATACATAATACATAATACATAATACATAATACATAATACATAATACATATACATAATACATAATACATAATACATAATACATAATACATAATACATAATACATAATACATAATACATAATACATAATACATAATACATAATACATAATACATAATACATAATACATAATACATAATACATAATACATAATACATAATACATAATACATAATACATAATACATAATACATAATACATAATACAAAATACATAATACATAATACATAATACATAATACATAATACATAATACATAATACATAATACATAATACATAATACATAATACATAATACATAATACATAATACATAATACATAATACATAATACATAATACATAATACATAATACATAATACATAATACATAATACATAATACATAATACATAATACATAATACATAATACATAATACATAATACATAATACATAATACATAATACAAATAATACATAATACATAATACATAATACATAATACATAATACATAATACATAATACATAATACATAATACATAATACATAATACATAATACATAATACATAATACATAATACATAATACATAATACATAATACATAATACATAATACATAATACATAATACATAATACATAATACATAATACATAATACATAATACATAATACATAATACATAATACATAATACATAATACATAATACATAATACATAATACATAATACATAATACATAATACATAATACATAATACATAATACATAATACATAATACATAATACATAATACATAATACATAATACATAATACATAATACATAATACATAATACATAATACATAATACATAATACATAATACATAATACATAATACATAATACATAATACATAATACATAATACATAATACATAATACATAATACATAATACATAATACATAATACATAATACATAATACATAATACATAATACATAATACATAATACATAAATACATAATACATAATACATAATACATAATACATAATACATAATACATAATACATAATACATAATACATAATACATAATACATAATACATAATACATAATACATAATACATAATACATAATACATAATACATAATACATAATACATAATACATAATACATAATACATAATACATAATACATAATACATAATACATAATACATAATACATAATACATAATACATAATACATAATACATAATACATAATACATAATACATAATACATAATACATAATACATAATACATAATACATAATACATAATACATAATACATAATACATAATACATAATACATAATACATAATACATAATACATAATACATAATACATAATACATAATACATAATACATAATACATAATACATAATACATAATACATAATACATAATACATAATACATAATACATAATACATAATACATAACATAATACATAATACATAATACATAATACATAATACATAATACATAATACATAATACATAATACATAATACATAATACATAATACATAATACATAATACATAATACATAATACATAATACATAATACATAATACATAATACATAATACATAATACATAATACATAATACATAATACATAATACATAATACATAATACATAATACATAATACATAAACATAATACATAATACATAATACATAATACATAATACATAATACATAATACATAATACATAATACATAATACATAATACATAATACATAATACATAATACATAATACATAATACATAATACATAATACATAATACATAATACATAATACATAATACATAATACATAATACATAATACATAATACATAATACATAATACATAATACATAATACATAATACATAATACATAATACATAATACATAATACATAATACATAATACATAATACATAATACATAATACATAATACATAATACATAATACATAATACATAATACATAATACATAATACATAATACATAATACATAATACATAATACATAATACATAATACATAATACATAATACATAATACATAATACATAATACATAATACATAATACATGAATACATAATACATAATACATAATACATAATACATAATACATAATACATAATACATAATACATAATACATAATACATAATACATAATACATAATACATAATACATAATACATAATACATAATACATAATACATAATACATAATACATAATACATAATACATAATACATAATACATAATACATAATACATAATACATAATACATAATACATAATACATAATACATAATACATAATACATAATACATAATACATAATACATAATACATAATACATAATACATAATACATAATACATAATACATAATACATAATACATAATACATAATACATAATACATAATACATAATACATAATACTAATACATAATACATAATACATAATACATAATACATAATACATAATACATAATACATAATACATAATACATAATACATAATACATAATACATAATACATAATACAAATACATAATACATAATACATAATACATAATACATAATACATAATACATAATACATAATACATAATACATAATACATAATACATAAACATAATACATAATACATAATACATAATACATAATACATAATACATAATACATAATACATAATACATAATACATAATACATAATACATAATACATAATACATAATACATAATACATAATAATAATACATAATACATAATACATAATACATAATACATAATACATAATACATAATACATAATACATAATACATAATACATAATACATAATACATAATACATAATACATAATACATAATACATAATACATAATACATAATAATACATAATACATAATACATAATACATAATACATAATACATAATACATAATACATAATACATAATACATAATACATAATACATAATACATAATACATAATACATAATACATAATACATAATACATAATACATAATACATAATACATAATACATAATACATAATACATAATACATAATACATAATACATAATACATAATACATAATACATAATACATAATACATAATACATAATACATAATACATAATACATAATACATAATACATAATACATAATACATAATACATAATACATAATACATATACATAATACATAATACATAATACATAATACATAATACATAATACATAATACATAATACATAATACATAATACATAATACATAATACATAATACATAATACATAATACATAATACATAATACATAATACATAATACATAATACATAATACATAATACATAATACATAATACATAATACATAATACATAATACATAATACATAATACATAATACATAATACATAATACATAATACATAATACATAATACATAATACATAATACATAATACATAATACATAATACATAATACATAATACATAATACATAATACATAATACATAATACATAATACATAATACATAATACATAATACATAATACATAATACATAATACATAATACATAATACATAATACATAATACATAATACATAATACATAATACATAATACATAATACATAATACATAATACATAATACATAATACATAATACATAATACATAATACATAATACATAATACATAATACATAATACATAATACATAATACATAATACATAATACATAATACATAATACATAAACATAATACATAATACATAATACATAATACATAATACATAATACATAATACATAATACATAATACATAATACATAATACATAATACATAATACATAATACATAATACATAATACATAATACATAATACATAATACATAATACATAATACATAATACATAATACATAATACATAATACATAATACATAATACATAATACATAATACATAATACATAATACATAATACATAATACATAATACATAATACATAATACATAATACATAATACATAATACATAATACATAATACATAATACATAATACATAATACATAATACATAATACATAATACATAATACATAATACATAATACATAATACATAATACATAATACATAATACATAATACATAATACATAATACATAATACATAATACATAATACATAATACATAATACATAATACATAATACATAATACATAATACATAATACATAATACATAATACATAATACATAATACATAATACATAATACATAATACATAATACATAATACATAATACATAATACATAATACATAATACATAATACATAATACATAATACATAATACATAATACATAATACATAATACATAATACATAATACATAATACATAATACATAATACATAATACATAATACATAATACATAATACATAATACATAATACATAATACATAATACATAATACATAATACATAATACATAATACATAATACATAATACATAATACATAATACATAATACATAATACATAATACATAATACATAATACATAATACATAATACATAATACATAATACATAATACATAATACATAATACATAATACATAATAATCATAATACATAATACATAATACATAATACATAATACATAATACATAATACATAATACATAATACATAATACATAATACATAATACATAATACATAATACATAATACATAATACATAATACATAATACTAATACATATACATAATACATAATACATAATACATAATACATAATACATAATATACATAATACATAATACATAATACATAATACATAATACATAATACATAATACATAATACATAATACATAATACATAATACATAATACATAATACATAATACATAATACATAATACATAATACATAATACATAATACATAATACATAATAATAATACATAATACATAATACATAATACATAATACATAATACATAATACATAATACATAATACATAATACATAATACATAATACATAATACATAATACATAATACATAATACATAATCAAAGCCTTCTATATTTACAAGCCATGCACAACAAAATTTCACACTCCCATTCAAAGGTGCATGGGACTTCAATTTTGCTGTCAGACTGTGTGGAGTGCGGTTATGTACGTTTATTGGAAATAAATTATTGGGGATAAAATCTTCTTTAAACCAAATAAAACAAAAATTATGGACATTAATTGTAACATTTATTAACTACATATTATAAAGTTGTGATAATAATGTAAATAATAAATGTAACGTAAATAATGTAATGTAATAAACGAAAATTTTGCTTTTATCTTTATAAAAAAACTATTATTTTTAACAAAAAATCCCGGCACTTTCATTAATAGAAAACTTTCCGCGGCACGAAACACTTGTTTTCCTCGTTATCAAAGGGATTTTGATATTTTTTTCTCCATTGCCAACATAAACCCCGTAAATCTTATTAATAACACTGTTTATTTAAATTGCAAATTTATGACAGGTAAATTGGGTACTTTTTGCATTATTGTACGTTTTTTACATTGATGGAATAGCTCTTATTTTCAATAAAATCACACTCGAACACAGCACTTTCCGCGGAACGAAAACTTCTTTCCCTTTGATTTTAATGGACATTCGATATTTCACGAATTTAAGTTGGGACTTCATACAACCACACACACACACCTACAGCATGGCTTGTAAATATAGAAGGCTTTGTACATAATACATAATACATAATACATAATACATAATACATAATACATAATACATAATACATAATACATAATACATAATACATAATACATAATACATAATGCATAATACATAATACATAATACATAATACATAATACATAATACATAATACATAATACATAATACGTAATACATAATACATAATGCATAATACATAATACATAATACATAATACATAATACATAATACATAATACATAATACCTAAACATAATACATAATACATAATACATAATACATAATACATAATACATAATACATAATACATAATACATAATACATAATACATAATACATAATACATA
>CATLJY010000747.1:0-19966 GCA_949987705.1 Thereva unica
AATTCACTTTATTCGTCGAAATTAAGTTATATTCATCAAACACATCCAAAATAACTTAAATTCACTTTATTCTTCGAAATTAAGTTATATTCATCAAATACATCGAAAATAACTTAAATTCACTTTATTCGTCGATATTAAGTTATATTCATCAAAAACATCCAAAATAACTTAAATTCACTTTATTCGTCGATATTAAGTTATATTCATCAAATACATCCAAAATAACTTAAATTCACTTTATTCATCAAAATTAAGTTACATTCATCAAATACATCGAAAATAACTTAAATTCACTTTATTCGTCGATATTAAGTTATATTCATCAAATACATCCAAAATAACTTAAATTCACTTTATTCATCAAAATTAAGTAACATTCATCAAATACATCGAAAATAACTTAAATTCACTTTATTCGTCGATATTAAGTTATATTCATCAAATACATCCAAAATAACTTAAATTCACTTTATTTTTCGAAATTAAGTTATATTCATCAAATACATCCAAAATAACTTAAATTCACTTTATTCGTCGAAATTAAGTTATATTCATCAAATACATCCAAAATAACTTAAATTCACTTTATTCGTCGAAATTAAGTTATATTCATCAAATACATCCAAAATAACTTAAATTCACTTTATTCTTCGAAATTAAGTTATATTCATCAAATACATCGAAAATAACTTAAATTCACTTTATTCGTCGAAATTAAGTTATATTCATCAAATACATCCAAAATAACTTAAATTCACTTTATTCTTCGAAATTAAGTTATATTCATCAAATACATCGAAAATAACTTAAATTCACTTTATTCGTCGAAATTAAGTTATATTCATCAAATACATCCAAAATAACTTAAATTCACTTTATTCATCAAAATTAAGTTACATTCATCAAATACATCGAAAATAACTTAAATTCACTTTATTCGTCGATATTAAGTTATATTCATCAAATACATCCAAAATAACTTAAATTCACTTTATTCATCAAAATTAAGTTACATTCATCAAATACATCGAAAATAAATTAAATTCACTTTATTCGTCGAAATTAAGTTATATTCATCAAATACATCCAAAATAACTTAAATTCACTTTATTCTTCGAAATTAAGTTATATTCATCAAATACATCGAAAATAACTTAAATTCAATTTATTCGTCGATATTAAGTTATATTCATCAAAAACATCCAAAATAACTTAAATTCACTTTATTCGTCGAAATTAAGTTATATTCATCAAATACATCCAAAATAACTTAAATTCACTTTATTCGTCGAAATTAAGTTATATTCATCAAATACATCCAAAATAACTTAAATTCACTTTATTCTTCGAAATTAAGTTATATTCATCAAATACATCCAAAATAACTTAAATTCACTTTATTCGTCGATATTAAGTTATATTCATCAAATACATACAAAATAACTTAAATTCACTTTATTCATCAAAATTAAGTTACATTCATCAAATACATCGAAAATAACTTAAATTCACTTTATTCGTCGATATTAAGTTATATTCATCAAATACATCCAAAATAACTTAAATTCACTTTATTCTTCGAAATTAAGTTATATTCATCAAATACATCCAAAATAACTTAAATTCACTCTATTCGTCGAAATTAAGTTATATTCATCAAATACATCCAAAATAACTTAAATTCACTTTATTCGTCGAAATTAAGTTATATTCATCAAATACATCCAAAATAACTTAAATTCACTTTATTCTTCGAAATTAAGTTATATTCATCAAATACATCGAAAATAACTTAAATTCACTTTATTCGTCGAAATTAAGTTATATTCATCAAATACATCCAAAATAACTTAAATTCACTTTATTCTTCGAAATTAAGTTATATTCATCAAATACATCCAAAATAACTTAAATTCACTTTATTCGTCGAAATTAAGTTACATTCATCAAATACATCGAAAATAACTTAAATTCACTTTATTCGTCGATATTAAGTTATATTCATCAAATACATCCAAAATAACTTAAATTCACTTTATTCTTCGAAATTAAGTTATATTCATCAAATACATCCAAAATAACTTAAATTCACTTTATTCGTCGAAATTAAGTTATATTCATCAAATACATCGAAAATAACTTAAATTCACTTTATTCGTCGAAATTAGGTTACATTCATCAAATACATCGAAAATAACTTAAATTCACTTTATTCGTCGATATTAAGTTATATTCATCAAATACATCCAAAATAACTTAAATTCACTTTATTCGTCGAAATTAAGTTATATTCATCAAATACATCCAAAATAACTTAAATTCACTTTATTCGTCGAAATTAAGTTATATTCATCAAATACATCCAAAATAACTTAAATTCACTTTATTCGTCGAAATTAAGTTACATTCATCAAATACATCCAAAATAACTTAAATTCACTTTATTCTTCGAAATTAAGTTATATTCATCAAATACATCCAAAATAACTTAAATTCACTTTATTCGTCGAAATTAAGTTATATTCATCAAATACATCCAAAATAACTTAAATTCACTTTATTCGTCGAAATTAAGTTATATTCATCAAATACATCCAAAATAACTTAAATTCACTTTATTCGTCGAAATTAAGTTATATTCATCAAATACATCCAAAATAACTTAAATTCACTTTATTCGTCGAAATTAAGTTATATTCATCAAATACATCCAAAATAACTTAAATTCACTTTATTCGTCGAAATTAAGTTATATTAATCAAATACATCCAAAATAACTTAAATTCACTTTATTCGTCGAAATTAAGTTATATTCATCAAATACATCCAAAATAACTTAAATTCACTTTATTCGTTGAAATTAAGTTATATTCACCAAATACATCCAAAATAACTTAAATTCACTTTATTCGTCGATATTAAGTTATATTCATCAAATACATCCAAAATAACTTAAATTCACTTTATTCTTCGAAATTAAGTTATATTCATCAAATACATCGAAAATAACTTAAATTCACTTTATTCGTCGAAATTAAGTTATATTCATCAAATACATCCAAAATAACTTAAATTCACTTTATTCTTCGAAATTAAGTTATATTCATCAAATACATCGAAAATAACTTAAATTCACTTTATTCGTCGAAATTAAGTTATATTCATCAAATACATCCAAAATAACTTAAATTCACTTTATTCATCAAAATTAAGTTACATTCATCAAATACATCGAAAATAACTTAAATTCACTTTATTCGTCGATATTAAGTTATATTCATCAAATACATCCAAAATAACTTAAATTCACTTTATTCATCAAAATTAAGTTACATTCATCAAATACATCGAAAATAAATTAAATTCACTTTATTCGTCGAAATTAAGTTATATTCATCAAATACATCCAAAATAACTTAAATTCACTTTATTCTTCGAAATTAAGTTATATTCATCAAATACATCGAAAATAACTTAAATTCAATTTATTCGTCGATATTAAGTTATATTCATCAAAAACATCCAAAATAACTTAAATTCACTTTATTCGTCGAAATTAAGTTATATTCATCAAATACATCCAAAATAACTTAAATTCACTTTATTCGTCGAAATTAAGTTATATTCATCAAATACATCCAAAATAACTTAAATTCACTTTATTCTTCGAAATTAAGTTATATTCATCAAATACATCCAAAATAACTTAAATTCACTTTATTCGTCGATATTAAGTTATATTCATCAAATACATACAAAATAACTTAAATTCACTTTATTCATCAAAATTAAGTTACATTCATCAAATACATCGAAAATAACTTAAATTCACTTTATTCGTCGATATTAAGTTATATTCATCAAATACATCCAAAATAACTTAAATTCACTTTATTCTTCGAAATTAAGTTATATTCATCAAATACATCCAAAATAACTTAAATTCACTCTATTCGTCGAAATTAAGTTATATTCATCAAATACATCCAAAATAACTTAAATTCACTTTATTCGTCGAAATTAAGTTATATTCATCAAATACATCCAAAATAACTTAAATTCACTTTATTCTTCGAAATTAAGTTATATTCATCAAATACATCGAAAATAACTTAAATTCACTTTATTCGTCGAAATTAAGTTATATTCATCAAATACATCCAAAATAACTTAAATTCACTTTATTCTTCGAAATTAAGTTATATTCATCAAATACATCCAAAATAACTTAAATTCACTTTATTCGTCGAAATTAAGTTACATTCATCAAATACATCGAAAATAACTTAAATTCACTTTATTCGTCGATATTAAGTTATATTCATCAAATACATCCAAAATAACTTAAATTCACTTTATTCTTCGAAATTAAGTTATATTCATCAAATACATCCAAAATAACTTAAATTCACTTTATTCGTCGAAATTAAGTTATATTCATCAAATACATCGAAAATAACTTAAATTCACTTTATTCGTCGAAATTAGGTTACATTCATCAAATACATCGAAAATAACTTAAATTCACTTTATTCGTCGATATTAAGTTATATTCATCAAATACATCCAAAATAACTTAAATTCACTTTATTCGTCGAAATTAAGTTATATTCATCAAATACATCCAAAATAACTTAAATTCACTTTATTCGTCGAAATTAAGTTATATTCATCAAATACATCCAAAATAACTTAAATTCACTTTATTCGTCGAAATTAAGTTACATTCATCAAATACATCCAAAATAACTTAAATTCACTTTATTCTTCGAAATTAAGTTATATTCATCAAATACATCCAAAATAACTTAAATTCACTTTATTCGTCGAAATTAAGTTATATTCATCAAATACATCCAAAATAACTTAAATTCACTTTATTCGTCGAAATTAAGTTATATTCATCAAATACATCCAAAATAACTTAAATTCACTTTATTCGTCGAAATTAAGTTATATTCATCAAATACATCCAAAATAACTTAAATTCACTTTATTCGTCGAAATTAAGTTATATTCATCAAATACATCCAAAATAACTTAAATTCACTTTATTCGTCGAAATTAAGTTATATTAATCAAATACATCCAAAATAACTTAAATTCACTTTATTCGTCGAAATTAAGTTATATTCATCAAATACATCCAAAATAACTTAAATTCACTTTATTCGTTGAAATTAAGTTATATTCACCAAATACATCCAAAATAACTTAAATTCACTTTATTCGTCGATATTAAGTTATATTCATCAAATACATCCAAAATAACTTAAATTCACTTTATTCTTCGAAATTAAGTTATATTCATCAAATACATCCAAAATAACTTAAATTCACTTTATTCGTCGAAATTAAGTTATATTCATCAAATACATCCAAAATAACTTAAATTCACTTTATTCGTCGAAATTAAGTTATATTAATCAAATACATCCAAAATAACTTAAATTCACTTTATTCGTCGAAATTAAGTTATATTCATCAAATACATCCAAAATAACTTAAATTCACTTTATTCTTCGAAATTAAGTTATATTCATCAAATACATCGAAAATAACTTAAATTCACTTTATTCGTCGAAATTAAGTTATATTCATCAAATACATCCAAAATAACTTAAATTCACTCTATTCATCAAAATTAAGTTACATTCATCAAATACATCGAAAATAACTTAAATTCACTTTATTCGTCGATATTAAGTTATATTCATCAAATACATCCAAAATAACTTAAATTCACTTTATTCATCAAAATTAAGTTACATTCATCAAATACATCGAAAATAACTTAAATTCACTTTATTCGTCGAAATTAAGTTATATTCATCAAATACATCCAAAATAACTTAAATTCACTTTATTCTTCGAAATTAAGTTATATTCATCAAATACATCGAAAATAACTTAAATTCAATTTATTCGTCGATATTAAGTTATATTCATCAAAAACATCCAAAATAACTTAAATTCACTTTATTCGTCGAAATTAAGTTATATTCATCAAATACATCCAAAATAACTTAAATTCACTTTATTCGTCGAAATTAAGTTATATTCATCAAATACATCCAAAATAACTTAAATTCACTTTATTCTTCGAAATTAAGTTATATTCATCAAATACATCCAAAATAACTTAAATTCACTTTATTCGTCGATATTAAGTTATATTCATCAAATACATACAAAATAACTTAAATTCACTTTATTCATCAAAATTAAGTTACATTCATCAAATACATCGAAAATAACTTAAATTCACTTTATTCGTCGATATTATGTTATATTCATCAAATACATCCAAAATAACTTAAATTCACTTTATTCTTCGAAATTAAGTTATATTCATCAAATACATCCAAAATAACTTAAATTCACTCTATTCGTCGAAATTAAGTTATATTCATCAAATACATCCAAAATAACTTAAATTCACTTTATTCGTCGAAATTAAGTTATATTCATCAAATACATCCAAAATAACTTAAATTCACTTTATTCTTCGAAATTAAGTTATATTCATCAAATACATCGAAAATAACTTAAATTCACTTTATTCGTCGAAATTGAGTTATATTCATCAAATACATCCAAAATAACTTAAATTCACTTTATTCTTCGAAATTAAGTTATATTCATCAAATACATCCAAAATAACTTAAATTCACTTTATTTGTTGAAATTAAGTTACATTCATCAAATACATCGAAAATAACTTAAATTCACTTTATTCGTCGATATTAAGTTATATTCATCAAATACATCCAAAATAACTTAAATTCACTTTATTCTTCGAAATTAAGTTATATTCATCAAATACATCCAAAATAACTTAAATTCACTTTATTCGTCGAAATTAAGTTATATTCATCAAATACATCGAAAATAACTTAAATTCACTTTATTCGTCGAAATTAAGTTACATTCATCAAATACATCGAAAATAACTTAAATTCACTTTATTCGTCGATATTAAGTTATATTCATCAAATACATCCAAAATAACTTAAATTCACTTTATTCGTCGAAATTAAGTTATATTCATCAAATACATCCAAAATAACTTAAATTCACTTTATTCGTCGAAATTAAGTTATATTCATCAAATACATCCAAAATAACTTAAATTCACTTTATTCTTCGAAATTAAGTTATATTCATCAAATACATCGAAAATAACTTAAATTCACTTTATTCGTCGAAATTAAGTTATATTCATCAAATACATCCAAAATAACTTAAATTCACTTTATTCTTCGAAATTAAGTTATATTCATCAAATACATCCAAAATAACTTAAATTCACTTTATTCTTCGAAATTAAGTTATATTCATCAAATACATCCAAAATAACTTAAATTCACTTTATTCGCCGAAATTAAGTTATATTCATCAAATACATCCAAAATAACTTAAATTCACTTTATTCGTCGAAATTAAGTTATATTCATCAAATACATCCAAAATAACTTAAATTCACTTTATTCATCAAAATTAAGTTACATTCATCAAATACATCGAAAATAACTTAAATTCACTTTATTCGTCGATATTAAGTTATATTCATCAAATACATCCAAAATAACTTAAATTCACTTTATTCATCAAAATTAAGTTACATTCATCAAATACATCGAAAATAACTTAAATTCACTTTATTCGTCGAAATTAAGTTATATTCATCAAATACATCCAAAATAACTTAAATTCACTTTATTCTTCGAAATTAAGTTATATTCATCAAATACATCGAAAACAACTTAAATTCACTTTATTCGTCGATATTAAGTTATATTCATCAAAAACATCCAAAATAACTTAAATTCACTTTATTCGTCGAAATTAAGTTATATTCATCAAATACATCCAAAATAACTTAAATTCACTTTATTCGTCGAAATTAAGTTATATTCATCAAATACATCCAAAATAACTTAAATTCACTTTATTCTTCGAAATTTTATATTCATCAAATACATCGAAAATAACTTAAATTCACTTTATTCGTCGAAATTAAGTTATATTCATCAAATACATCCAAAATAACTTAAATTCACTTTATTCATCAAAATTAAGTTACATTCATCAAATACATCGAAAATAACTTAAATTCACTTTATTCGTCGATATTAAGTTAAGTTATATTCATCAAATACATCCAAAATAACTTAAATTCACTTTATTCTTCGAAATTAAGTTATATTCATCAAATACATCCAAAATAACTTAAATTCACTCTATTCGTCGAAATTAAGTTATATTCATCAAATACATCCAAAATAACTTAAATTCACTTTATTCGTCGAAATTAAGTTATATTCATCAAATACATCCAAAATAACTTAAATTCACTTTATTCTTCGAAATTAAGTTATATTCATCAAATACATCGAAAATAACTTAAATTCACTTTATTCGTCGAAATTAAGTTATATTCATCAAATACATCCAAAATAACTTAAATTCACTTTATTCTTCGAAATTAAGTTATATTCATCAAATACATCCAAAATAACTTAAATTCACTTTATTCGTCGAAATTAAGTTACATTCATCAAATACATCGAAAATAACTTAAATTCACTTTATTCGTCGATATTAAGTTATATTCATCAAATATATCCAAAATAACTTAAATTCACTTTATTCTTCGAAATTAAGTTATATTCATCAAATACATCCAAAATAACTTAAATTCACTTTATTCGTCGAAATTAAGTTATATTCATCAAATACATCCAAAATAACTTAAATTCACTTTATTCGTCGAAATTAAGTTATATTCATCAAATACATCGAAAATAACTTAAATTCACTTTATTCGACGAAATTAAGTTACATTCATCAAATACATCGAAAATAACTTAAATTCACTTTATTCGTCGATATTAAGTTATATTCATCAAATACATCCAAAATAACTTAAATTCACTTTATTCTTCGAAATTAAGTTATATTCATCAAATACATCCAAAATAACTTAAATTCACTTTATTCGTCGAAATTAAGTTATATTCATCAAATACATCGAAAATAACTTAAATTCACTTTATTCGTCGAAATTAAGTTACATTCATCAAATACATCGAAAATAACTTAAATTCACTTTATTCGTCGATATTAAGTTATATTCATCAAATACATCCAAAATAACTTAAATTCACTTTATTCTTCGAAATTAAGTTATATTCAGCAAATACATCCAAAATAACTTAAATCCACTTTATTCGTCGAAATTAAGTTATATTCATCAAATACATCCAAAATAACTTAAATTCACTTTATTCGTCGAAATTAAGTTATATTCATCAAATACATCCAAAATAACTTAAATTCACTTTATTCGTCGAAATTAAGTTATATTCATCAAATACATCCAAAATAACTTAAATTCACTTTATTCGTCGAAATTAAGTTATATTCATCAAATACATCGAAAATAACTTAAATTCACTTTATTCGTCGAAATTAAGTCACATTCATCAAATACATCGAAAATAACTTAAATTCACTTTATTCGTCGATATTAAGTTATATTCATCAAATACATCCAAAATAACTTAAATTCACTTTATTCGTCGAAATTAAGTTATATTCATCAAATACATCCAAAATAACTTAAATTCACTTTATTCGTCGAAATTAAGTTATATTCATCAAATACATCCAAAATAACTTAAATTCACTTTATTCTTCGAAATTAAGTTATATTCATCAAATACATCCAAAATAACTTAAATTCACTTTATTCGTCGAAATTAAGTTATATTCATCAAATACATCCAAAATAACTTAAATTCACTTTATTCGTCGAAATTAAGTTATATTCATCAAATACATCGAAAATAACTTAAATTCACTTTATTCGACGAAATTAAGTTACATTCATCAAATACATCGAAAATAACTTAAATTCACTTTATTCGTCGATATTAAGTTATATTCATCAAATACATCCAAAATAACTTAAATTCACTTTATTCTTCGAAATTAAGTTATATTCATCAAATACATCCAAAATAACTTAAATTCACTTTATTCGTCGAAATTAAGTTATATTCATCAAATACATCGAAAATAACTTAAATTCACTTTATTCGTCGAAATTAAGTTACATTCATCAAATACATCGAAAATAACTTAAATTCACTTTATTCGTCGATATTAAGTTATATTCATCAAATACATCCAAAATAACTTAAATTCACTTTATTCTTCGAAATTAAGTTATATTCAGCAAAAACATCCAAAATAACTTAAATCCACTTTATTCGTCGAAATTAAGTTATATTCATCAAATACATCCAAAATAACTTAAATTCACTTTATTCGTCGAAATTAAGTTATATTCATCAAATACATCCAAAATAACTTAAATTCACTTTATTCGTCGAAATTAAGTTATATTCATCAAATACATCCAAAATAACTTAAATTCACTTTATTCGTCGAAATTAAGTTATATTCATCAAATACATCGAAAATAACTTAAATTCACTTTATTCGTCGAAATTAAGTCACATTCATCAAATACATCGAAAATAACTTAAATTCACTTTATTCGTCGATATTAAGTTATATTCATCAAATACATCCAAAATAACTTAAATTCACTTTATTCGTCGAAATTAAGTTATATTCATCAAATACATCCAAAATAACTTAAATTCACTTTATTCGTCGAAATTAAGTTATATTCATCAAATACATCCAAAATAACTTAAATTCACTTTATTCGTCGAAATTAAGTTATATTCATCAAATACATCCAAAATAACTTAAATTCACTTTATTCTTCGAAATTAAGTTATATTCATCAAATACATCGAATATAACTTAAATTCAATTTATTCGTCGATATTAAGTTATATTCATCAAAAACATCCAAAATAACTTAAATTCACTTTATTCGTCGAAATTAAGTTATATTCATCAAATACATCCAAAATAACTTAAATTCACTTTATTCGTCGAAATTAAGTTATATTCATCAAATACATCCAAAATAACTTAAATTCACTTTATTCTTCGAAATTAAGTTATATTCATCAAATACATCCAAAATAACTTAAATTCACTTTATTCGTCGATATTAAGTTATATTCATCAAATACATACAAAATAACTTAAATTCACTTTATTCATCAAAATTAAGTTACATTCATCAAATACATCGAAAATAACTTAAATTCACTTTTTTCGTCGATATTAAGTTATATTCATCAAATACATCCAAAATAACTTAAATTCACTTTATTCTTCGAAATTAAGTTATATTCAGCAAATACATCCAAAATAACTTAAATTCACTTTATTCTTCGAAATTAAGTTATATTCATCAAATACATCCAAAATAACTTAAATTCACTTTATTCGTCGATATTAAGTTATATTCATCAAATACATACAAAATAACTTAAATTCACTTTATTCATCAAAATTAAGTTACATTCATCAAATACATCGAAAATAACTTAAATTCACTTTATTCGTCGATATTATGTTATATTCATCAAATACATCCAAAATAACTTAAATTCACTTTATTCTTCGAAATTAAGTTATATTCATCAAATACATCCAAAATAACTTAAATTCACTCTATTCGTCGAAATTAAGTTATATTCATCAAATACATCCAAAATAACTTAAATTCACTTTATTCGTCGAAATTAAGTTATATTCATCAAATACATCCAAAATAACTTAAATTCACTTTATTCTTCGAAATTAAGTTATATTCATCAAATACATCGAAAATAACTTAAATTCACTTTATTCGTCGAAATTGAGTTATATTCATCAAATACATCCAAAATAACTTAAATTCACTTTATTCTTCGAAATTAAGTTATATTCATCAAATACATCCAAAATAACTTAAATTCACTTTATTTGTTGAAATTAAGTTACATTCATCAAATACATCGAAAATAACTTAAATTCACTTTATTCGTCGATATTAAGTTATATTCATCAAATACATCCAAAATAACTTAAATTCACTTTATTCTTCGAAATTAAGTTATATTCATCAAATACATCCAAAATAACTTAAATTCACTTTATTCGTCGAAATTAAGTTATATTCATCAAATACATCGAAAATAACTTAAATTCACTTTATTCGTCGAAATTAAGTTACATTCATCAAATACATCGAAAATAACTTAAATTCACTTTATTCGTCGATATTAAGTTATATTCATCAAATACATCCAAAATAACTTAAATTCACTTTATTCGTCGAAATTAAGTTATATTCATCAAATACATCCAAAATAACTTAAATTCACTTTATTCGTCGAAATTAAGTTATATTCATCAAATACATCCAAAATAACTTAAATTCACTTTATTCTTCGAAATTAAGTTATATTCATCAAATACATCGAAAATAACTTAAATTCACTTTATTCGTCGAAATTAAGTTATATTCATCAAATACATCCAAAATAACTTAAATTCACTTTATTCTTCGAAATTAAGTTATATTCATCAAATACATCCAAAATAACTTAAATTCACTTTATTCTTCGAAATTAAGTTATATTCATCAAATACATCCAAAATAACTTAAATTCACTTTATTCGCCGAAATTAAGTTATATTCATCAAATACATCCAAAATAACTTAAATTCACTTTATTCGTCGAAATTAAGTTATATTCATCAAATACATCCAAAATAACTTAAATTCACTTTATTCATCAAAATTAAGTTACATTCATCAAATACATCGAAAATAACTTAAATTCACTTTATTCGTCGATATTAAGTTATATTCATCAAATACATCCAAAATAACTTAAATTCACTTTATTCATCAAAATTAAGTTACATTCATCAAATACATCGAAAATAACTTAAATTCACTTTATTCGTCGAAATTAAGTTATATTCATCAAATACATCCAAAATAACTTAAATTTACTTTATTCTTCGAAATTAAGTTATATTCATCAAATACATCGAAAACAACTTAAATTCACTTTATTCGTCGATATTAAGTTATATTCATCAAAAACATCCAAAATAACTTAAATTCACTTTATTCGTCGAAATTAAGTTATATTCATCAAATACATCCAAAATAACTTAAATTCACTTTATTCGTCGAAATTAAGTTATATTCATCAAATACATCCAAAATAACTTAAATTCACTTTATTCTTCGAAATTTTATATTCATCAAATACATCGAAAATAACTTAAATTCACTTTATTCGTCGAAATTAAGTTATATTCATCAAATACATCCAAAATAACTTAAATTCACTTTATTCATCAAAATTAAGTTACATTCATCAAATACATCGAAAATAACTTAAATTCACTTTATTCGTCGATATTAAGTTATATTCATCAAATACATCCAAAATAACTTAAATTCACTTTATTCATCAAAATTAAGTTACATTCATCAAATACATCGAAAATAACTTAAATTCACTTTATTCGTCGATATTAAGTTATATTCATCAAATACATCCAAAATAACTTAAATTCACTTTATTCTTCGAAATTAAGTTATATTCATCAAATACATCCAAAATAACTTAAATTCACTTTATTCGTGGAAATTAAGTTATATTCATCAAATACATCCAAAATAACTTAAATTCACTTTATTCGTCGAAATTAAGTTATATTCATCAAACACATCCAAAATAACTTAAATTCACTTTATTCTTCGAAATTAAGTTATATTCATCAAATACAGCGAAAATAACTTAAATTCACTTTATTCGTCGATATTAAGTTATATTCATCAAAAACATCCAAAATAACTTAAATTCACTTTATTCGTCGATATTAAGTTATATTCATCAAATACATCCAAAATAACTTAAATTCACTTTATTCATCAAAATTAAGTTACATTCATCAAATACATCGAAAATAACTTAAATTCACTTTATTCGTCGATATTAAGTTATATTCATCAAATACATCCAAAATAACTTAAATTCACTTTATTCATCAAAATTAAGTTACATTCATCAAATTCATCGAAAATAACTTAAATTCACTTTATTCGTCGATATTAAGTTATATTCATCAAATACATCCAAAATAACTTAAATTCACTTTATTTTTCGAAATTAAGTTATATTCATCAAATACATCCAAAATAACTTAAATTCACTTTATTCGTCGAAATTAAGTTATATTCATCAAATACATCCAAAATAACTTAAATTCACTTTATTCGTCGAAATTAAGTTATATTCATCAAATACATCCAAAATAACTTAAATTCACTTTATTCTTCGAAATTAAGTTATATTCATCAAATACATCGAAAATAACTTAAATTCACTTTATTCGTCGAAATTAAGTTATATTCATCAAATACATCCAAAATAACTTAAATTCACTTTATTCTTCGAAATTAAGTTATATTCATCAAATACATCGAAAATAACTTAAATTCACTTTATTCGTCGAAATTAAGTTATATTCATCAAATACATCCAAAATAACTTAAATTCACTTTATTCATCAAAATTAAGTTACATTCATCAAATACATCGAAAATAACTTAAATTCACTTTATTCGTCGATATTAAGTTATATTCATCAAATACATCCAAAATAACTTAAATTCACTTTATTCATCAAAATTAAGTTACATTCATCAAATACATCGAAAATAACTTAAATTCACTTTATTCGTCGAAATTAAGTTATATTCATCAAATACATCCAAAATAACTTAAATTCACTTTATTCTTCGAAATTAAGTTATATTCATCAAATACATCGAAAATAACTTAAATTCAATTTATTCGTCGATATTAAGTTATATTCATCAAAAACATCCAAAATAACTTAAATTCACTTTATTCGTCGAAATTAAGTTATATTCATCAAATACATCCAAAATAACTTAAATTCACTTTATTCGTCGAAATTAAGTTATATTCATCAAATACATCCAAAATAACTTAAATTCACTTTATTCTTCGAAATTAAGTTATATTCATCAAATACATCCAAAATAACTTAAATTCACTTTATTCGTCGATATTAAGTTATATTCATCAAATACATTCAAAATAACTTAAATTCACTTTATTCATCAAAATTAAGTTACATTCATCAAATACATCGAAAATAACTTAAATTCACTTTATTCGTCGATATTAAGTTATATTCATCAAATACATCCAAAATAACTTAAATTCACTTTATTCTTCGAAATTAAGTTATATTCATCAAATACATCCAAAATAACTTAAATTCACTCTATTCGTCGAAATTAAGTTATATTCATCAAATACATCCAAAATAACTTAAATTCACTTTATTCGTCGAAATTAAGTTATATTCATCAAATACATCCAAAATAACTTAAATTCACTTTATTCTTCGAAATTAAGTTATATTCATCAAATACATCGAAAATAACTTAAATTCACTTTATTCGTCGAAATTAAGTTATATTCATCAAATACATCCAAAATAACTTAAATTCACTTTATTCTTCGAAATTAAGTTATATTCATCAAATACATCCAAAATAACTTAAATTCACTTTATTCGTCGAAATTAAGTTACATTCATCAAATACATCGAAAATAACTTAAATTCACTTTATTCGTCGATATTAAGTTATATTCATCAAATATATCCAAAATAACTTAAATTCACTTTATTCTTCGAAATTAAGTTATATTCATCAAATACATCCAAAATAACTTAAATTCACTTTATTCGTCGAAATTAAGTTATATTCATCAAATACATCCAAAATAACTTAAATTCACTTTATTCGTCGAAATTAAGTTATATTCATCAAATACATCGAAAATAACTTAAATTCACTTTATTCGACGAAATTAAGTTACATTCATCAAATACATCGAAAATAACTTAAATTCACTTTATTCGTCGATATTAAGTTATATTCATCAAATACATTCAAAATAACTTAAATTCACTTTATTCTTCGAAATTAAGTTATATTCATCAAATACATCCAAAATAACTTAAATTCACTTTATTCGTCGAAATTAAGTTATATTCATCAAATACATCGAAAATAACTTAAATTCACTTTATTCGTCGAAATTAAGTTACATTCATCAAATACATCGAAAATAACTTAAATTCACTTTATTCGTCGATATTAAGTTATATTCATCAAATACATCCAAAATAACTTAAATTCACTTTATTCTTCGAAATTAAGTTATATTCAGCAAATACATCCAAAATAACTTAAATCCACTTTATTCGTCGAAATTAAGTTATATTCATCAAATACATCCAAAATAACTTAAATTCACTTTATTCGTCGAAATTAAGTTATATTCATCAAATACATCCAAAATAACTTAAATTCACTTTATTCGTCGAAATTAAGTTATATTCATCAAATACATCCAAAATAACTTAAATTCACTTTATTCGTCGAAATTAAGTTATATTCATCAAATACATCGAAAATAACTTAAATTCACTTTATTCGTCGATATTAAGTTATATTCATCAAATACATCCAAAATAACTTAAATTCACTTTATTCGTCGAAATTAAGTTATATTCATCAAATACATCCAAAATAACTTAAATTCACTTTATTCGTCGAAATTAAGTTATATTCATCAAATACATCCAAAATAACCTAAATTCACTTTATTCGTCGAAATTAAGTTATATTCATCAAATACATCCAAAATAACTTAAATTCACTTTATTCGTCGAAATTAAGTTATATTCATCAAATACATCCAAAATAACTTAAATTCACTTTATTCGTCGAAATTAAGTTATATTCATCAAATACATCCAAAATAACTTAAATTCACTTTATTCTTCGAAATTAAGTTATATTCATCAAATACATCCAAAATAACTTAAATTCACTTTATTCGTCGATATTAAGTTATATTCATCAAATACATACAAAATAACTTAAATTCACTTTATTCATCAAAATTAAGTTACATTCATCAAATACATCGAAAATAACTTAAATTCACTTTTTTCGTCGATATTAAGTTATATTCATCAAATACATCCAAAATAACTTAAATTCACTTTATTCTTCGAAATTAAGTTATATTCAGCAAATACATCCAAAATAACTTAAATTCACTTTATTCGTCGAAATTAAGTTATATTCATCAAATACATCCAAAATAACTTAAATTCACTTTATTCGTCGAAATTAAGTTATATTCATCAAATACATCCAAAATAACTTAAATTCACTTTATTCGTCGAAATTAAGTTACATTCATCAAATACATCCAAAATAACTTAAATTCACTTTATTCTTCGAAATTAAGTTATATTCATCAAATACATCCAAAATAACTTAATTTCACTTTATTCGTCGAAATTAAGTTATATTCATCAAATACATCCAAAATAACTTAAATTCACTTTATTCGTCGAAATTAAGTTATATTCATCAAATACATCCAAAATAACTTAAATTCACTTTATTCGTCGAAATTAAGTTACATTCATCAATACATCGAAAATAACTTAAATTCACTTTATTCGTCGATATTAAGTTATATTCATCAAATACATCCAAAATAACTTAAATTCACTTTATTCGTCGAAATTAAGTTACATTCATCAAATACATCGAAAATAACTTAAATTCACTTTATTCGTCGAAATTAAGTTACATTCATCAATACATCGAAAATAACTTAAATTCACTTTATTCGTCGAAATTAAGTTATATTCATCAAATACATCCAAAATAACTTAAATTCACTTTATTCGTCGAAATTAAGTTATATTCATCAAAAACATCCAAAATAACTTAAATTCACTTTATTCGTCGAAATTAAGTTATATTCATCAAATACATCCAAAATAACTTAAATTCACTTTATTCGTCGAAATTAAGTTATATTCATCAAATACATCCAAAATAACTTAAATTCACTTTATTCTTCGAAATTAAGTTATATTCATCAAATACATCCAAAATAACTTAAATTCACTTTATTCGTCGATATTAAGTTATATTCATCAAATACATACAAAATAACTTAAATTCACTTTATTCATCAAAATTAAGTTACATTCATCAAATACATCGAAAATAACTTAAATTCACTTTTTTCGTCGATATTAAGTTATATTCATCAAATACATCCAAAATAACTTAAATTCACTTTATTCTTCGAAATTAAGTTATATTCAGCAAATACATCCAAAATAACTTAAATTCACTTTATTCTTCGAAATTAAGTTATATTCATCAAATACATCCAAAATAACTTAATTTCACTTTATTCGTCGAAATTAAGTTATATTCATCAAATACATCCAAAATAACTTAAATTCACTTTATTCGTCGAAATTAAGTTATATTCATCAAATACATCCAAAATAACTTAAATTCACTTTATTCGTCGAAATTAAGTTACATTCATCAATACATCGAAAATAACTTAAATTCACTTTATTCGTCGATATTAAGTTATATTCATCAAATACATCCAAAATAACTTAAATTCACTTTATTCGTCGAAATTAAGTTACATTCATCAAATACATCGAAAATAACTTAAATTCACTTTATTCGTCGAAATTAAGTTACATTCATCAATACATCGAAAATAACTTAAATTCACTTTATTCGTCGATATTAAGTTATATTCATCAAATACATCCAAAATAACTTAAATTCACTTTATTCTTCGAAATTAAGTTATATTCAGCAAATACATCCAAAATAACTTAAATTCACTTTATTCGTCGAAATTAAGTTATATTCATCAAATACATCGAAAATAACTTAAATTCACTTTATTCGTCGAAATTAAGTCACATTCATCAAATACATCGAAAATAACTTAAATTCACTTTATTCGTCGATATTAAGTTATATTCATCAAATACATCCAAAATAACTTAAATTCACTTTATTCGTCGAAATTAAGTTATATTCATCAAATACATCCAAAATAACTTAAATTCACTTTATTCGTCGAAATTAAGTTATATTCATCAAATACATCCAAAATAACTTAAATTCACTTTATTCGTCGAAATTAAGTTATATTCATCAAATACATCCAAAATAACTTAAATTCACTTTATTCTTCGAAATTAAGTTATATTCATCAAATACATACAAAATAACTTAAATTCACTTTATTCATCAAAATTAAGTTATATTCATCAAATACATCATCTTAAATTCACTTTATTCATCAAAATTAAGTTACATTCATCAAATACATCGAAAATAACTTAAATTCACTTTATTCGTCGAAATTAAGTTATATTCATCAAATACATCCAAAATAACTTAAATTCACTTTATTCATCAAAATTAAGTTACATTCATCAAATACATCGAAAATAACTTAAATTCACTTTATTCGTCGATATTAAGTTATATTCATCAAATACATCCAAAATAACTTAAATTCACTTTATTCATCAAAATTAAGTTACATTCATCAAATACATCGAAAATAACTTAAATTCACTTTATTCGTCGATATTAAGTTATATTCATCAAATACATCCAAAATAACTTAAATTCACTTTATTCTTCGAAATTAAGTTATATTCATCAAATACATCCAAAATAACTTAAATTCACTTTATTCGTGGAAATTAAGTTATATTCATCAAATAAATCCAAAATAACTTAAATTCACTTTATTCGTCGAAATTAAGTTATATTCATCAAACACATCCAAAATAACTTAAATTCACTTTATTCTTCGAAATTAAGTTATATTCATCAAATACATCGAAAATAACTTAAATTCACTTTATTCGTCGATATTAAGTTATATTCATCAAAAACATCCAAAATAACTTAAATTCACTTTATTCGTCGATATTAAGTTATATTCATCAAATACATCCAAAATAACTTAAATTCACTTTATTCATCAAAATTAAGTTACATTCATCAAATACATCGAAAATAACTTAAATTCACTTTATTCTTCGAAATTAA
>CATLJY010000748.1:0-104930 GCA_949987705.1 Thereva unica
AGTACCGAACGATCACCCGACTAGAAATTTTTTGCTGAACATGGTCAGGACCCGATCAGGCATGCCTGATCAGGAAAGTGCAAAGCATGTAATGCAGATAAGGTATCAGGACCTGATCAGGACCTGATCAGGAATGCCCGATCAGGACCTGATCAGGAATGCCTGACCTGGACCTGATCAGGAATGTCTTATCAGAACCTGATTCTTGTATTTAAAGCTGTACGATGTCCGCGCACTCTTTGCCGATTAAGTTCACGGATTGTACACGCTCGATGATTTCTTGACATTTTCGGCACTTTGCACTTATTAAAAACACAAAATCCAATTCTTTCCACAAACCGTATTAAAAACTTCAAAACAAAATTGTTTCAACAACGCAAAATCCAATATTTTCCCCAAGCTGTATTAAAAAACTGAGAACCAAATATTTCACATAATTGTTTCACAGAACTTATGAAAAACACACAAAACCCAATGTTTTCAACCAACTTCAAAAAGTAAAGCAAATTTTTTCACACAACTTGTGAAAAACACACAAAAACCAACGTTTTTAACGAACTTAAAAAACTGAAACAAAAACTTATGAAAAAACACAAAATCCAATTGTTTTCACAAACACACTTCTGTTCACAGCAAAGGTAAACTCGCAACTGTCACTTGTCATTTTTAAAACAAACAAATGGAATTTACGCCTTCTTCTTTCTTGGTTTACAAAAGCTCCTTCTCCGAAAACTGTGTGTACTTTTCGATTTTCGACCTTATAAAAAAGGTAATGGTAATGATGAGGAGAGGGGGCAAAATCGTACCGTCACCTCCTCGCTGGTGCCTCCTGGATAACCAACTAACGACGGACGTACCCAGTGCCTGGGGGTATAGCTGGGCCACCCTATCCGTTGGGGTATAATTCACGGATCCGGCCCTCCAGGTCGGGGGTTGGGCGAAAGGTTGACAACCTCTCCTCAGAAAACAACTCTTGTTATGGAATCGAGAAATCAGCCTCGGAACAGTCAGGATTTACGGCAAAGACCTCAGCAACGTCCCAGGACTAATGATTTTAGGAAAAACGATATTAAGTTTGCAACATGGAATGTAAGAACATTATATAGACCCGGAGCAATGGCAGAAATGATAGATGAGCTAAGACGATATAGAATACTCATCGCAGGACTACAAGAACTAAGGTGGACAGGTAGAGGAGTCCTAGAACGAAAAGACGCTACGATATTCTACAGTGGTAATAATGACTCCAGAAGAAAATTTGGGGTGGTTTTCTGTGTACTTAAACCTCTAATCAACAACGTAATAGACTTCAACCCGCTTAACGATCGGATCGCAACCTTAAGAATCAAATCCAGATTTCATAATATAACATTAATCACCGTGCACGCGCCTACAGAAGAAAAACCAAAACAAAAAAAAGATGACTTCTATGAAACTCTTAGGGTGACCTATGACCAAATCCCTTCTTACGACATGAAAGTCGTATTAGGGGACTTTAATGCTAAAATAGGCAAGGAACCATATTATTATCCTTACGCTGGTAAGTTCTCGTTGCACGAGGATTCAAACGATAACGGGAACAGAATGGCCGAATTTGCTATCGCAAGAAGTTTGTCAATAGCTAGCACCTGGTTTAACCATAAGAATATACACAAAAGGACATGGACATCACCAGATGGCAGGCATCATAACCAAATTGACCATGTTCTAGTTGACACTAGGCATGGAAGCAGCATACTGGATGTAAGAAGTTTCCGAGGAGCGAATGTAGACACCGATCACTATCTAGTTGTTGGGAAAATGAGGACGAAAAAACTAGCGACAATAAATAGAAGAAACAATGATAGACAAATAAAGTGGAATATAGAAAAATTAAGAAATGTAGAATCAAAACAACAGTATGAAAGTATGTTAACAGAAAAGCTTGAGCAAATAACAAAGAGTCTAGAAATAGAAACTGATCTGAACCTGATGTGGAACTCTATAAAAGAAAAAATCATAGAAACAAACAACTGTGTATTAGGCACACAAAACCACGAAATAAGGAGACATTGGTTTGATAATCAATGCAAGAGCAGCATTGAAATAAAAAACCATGCAAGACAGGTGTACCTAACAAGAATCACTAGAGGAAACCATGAGAAATATGTAGCAGCACGAAGAGACACGAATAAGTTATTAAGGAAGAAAAAACGTGATTACTTCAGAATTAGAATAAGTGCGATCAAGCAAAGCTACAGTAATAAAGACACTAGAAGTTTCTACAAAGAAGTCAACATGATTAAGAAAGGATACAAACCCACCTGCACCATGGTAAGAAGAGAAGATGGTACTATAGCTAGTAGTATCGATGACATACTCGAGGTGTGGGAGAAATACTTTAAAGACTTCTTCAAAGAGAATATAAGCCTAACACAGGGAGCAGCGGAAAACCGTAATACAGATGACCCAGAAAACGATACGCCAGATCCTACAATGGAGGAAGTTAAAAATGCCATAGCGAAACTGAAAAATCACAAAGCTCCAGGTCCAGATGGCATACCCACGGAAATCTTAAAAAATGGTGGGGAGAAGTTATGCCAGGCCTTACATAGTCTAATCATAAAACTATGGAGAAGCAGCAAGATGCCAGAAGAATGGCTTTTAGGCACAATAGTCCCAGTCCATAAAAAAGGTGAATTGATGAGCTGCAAAAACTACAGGCCAATATCTCTTCTGAACACAGCTTACAAAGTGTTTTCACATATTTTATGTAATAGACTGAAACCACACTTGGAAGATAAAGTAGGTGATTACCAAGCAGGATTTAGAACGAACAGATCGACAACAGACCAGATTTTCATAATGACACAAATACTTGAAAAATGCTGGGAAGAAAACATTGATATACATCTTCTTTTTATAGACTATAGAAATGCTTACGATCTGCTAAATAAAAGAGAGTTGTGGAATAAGATGGCTGAAATGGGTTTCCCCAGAAAATTAATAGATCTCTGCAGGATGACGACCAAAAATTGTGAAACACAAGTGAGAATACGAGGTTGTAACTCAACCAATTTTCCTCAAGAATCGGGTCTGCGACAAGGAGATGCAATCTCACCAATTTTTAACATTGCTCTCGAAGCAATAATGAGAGAAACACAGCTTAATGGAGCAAATAGCATCTTCACAAGGAACATCCAGATACTAGCCTTCGCAGATGATATAGTCATAATTGGACGCAAAGCACAAGAGGTAAAGGAAACCTCTTTCAAGATTGTAGAAAGCTCAGCAAAATTCTATCTACGAGTAAATGACACAAAAACAAAATATATGATCGTATCAAAACAAGGACATCGGCTAGGACGAAGTATCAACCTTGGCGATCATATTGTGGAAATTGTAGAAAACTTCATCTACTTAGGGACAATGCTTACTGCACAAAACCATATAAAGGACGACATCCATAGACGCATCGTAGCCGCAAATAAAACCTATTTCGCACTAGTCCCGGTCTTTAAAAACAAAGAAATTTCAAGACAATGCAAAATCAGACTATACAAAACGTTAATCCGCCCAGTTCTATGCTATGGGTCTGAGGCTTGGACATTGACCCAACAAACAGAAAACCAGCTTAAAATCTTCGAAAGGAAGATCTTAAGAAGAATATTTGGCGCTGTAAGGGTTAACCAAAACGAATGGCGCATTAGGACAAATGAGGAACTTCAACAAATGTATGACGACATAAACATATCTACATACATAAGATTGAACAGACTGCGATGGCTTGGACACGTTCTACGGGCTCCAGAAGAAAGAATGCTAGCCAGGATTTTTAATGGAAGACCATCTGGAAGAAGAAGAGTAGGACGACCAAGAAATAGGTGGATGGATGACGTGCTAGAAGACATACGAAAACTTCGTATATCAAACTGGAGAGAGCTAGCAAGACGTAGAGAAGACTGGAAGAGGAGACTTCAAGAGGCCCGAGTCCTGCAAGGACTGTAGCGCCATTTAAGAAGAAGAATGATGAGGATTTCCTGATCAGGACCTGACTTGTTCCCGACAAGGAAAAATCTCATACTTTATTTTTTATAAAATAGGATATCCTAATGTTATAAAAAATAAAGTATGAAATATTTCCTAGTCGGGAACAAGTCAGGTCCAGTTCATGGTATATATCATGAACTGGACCTCTCTAGGTCTCGACTAGGAAAACTTCATTATCATAAGATGAGGATTGCCTGATCAGAACCCGACCAGGTCCCCACCAGGAAAACCTCATTATCATAACATAAGGATTTCCTGATCAGGACCCGACTAGGTCCCGACCAGGAAAACTTGGTGTGGCATCATGCCTTACCATTGCCTGATCAGGACCTGATATATGTTCTGGTTTTCCTCAGCTAAATTCTAGTCGGGCAGATGTGTATTAGGCTTACAGGGGAAACCACTTAAAAAAACGCGCCAAAAACTCTACCCCTGCGGTGGTGTGGAAAGGAGTATTTATTTTTAGCAAAATACTAAATACTATTATAAAATTATAATTGCGCCAAGTTAAAATTTACCCCTAAAAACGAAAAGGTCACCGCTGAAATTACGATACTTTCCAGGATAAATAATAATAAAGATCGAAAGATAATCAAGTTTTATGTATTTTTATAACGCCATTAAATAAAACTCTCATATTAGCTGCACTATTAAGTGAGAAAGTCGATAAATAGCCATAAACCAATATTTCCACATATATGAAAATATTTTTAAATTTGTTGCTAAATCTTGAAATCCTTTGCAAAACGCAATAATTTCCTTCTACAAAATAAACATATTCCGAAAATGTTGGTTACAAATCGAAACGAAACCAAAATTCGGATAAAACGAACGGTTTTACTAAATTTTGCAAAATATGTAACCAATCGGAAAGTTGCACATAAACAGCAAAATTGCAACTTCCTCCAAAAGTCTAAAGATTTTTGTCATTTAAACAAAATCTCAAACAAAACATAAAACAGCTTTTTTCTTTTTTCAATTGATTTCCACCAACAATTTTCTCCCTTTAAGAAAATGTACCTACAAAGTAAAAATATACACATTTGTATGTACATCCATATGTACGTATGTCGATATTTCATAAGCAACCAAACCTTTAAAAAAGCGCAAGCGTAAACAACTCGACCATGCTCCCAACCATCGCTATCAATTGCCTCCATTTACTTTTGCTCTCTTCAGATAAAACTTAAGGCCCCCATACACGGTCAAATTGGCTGTACAACCAGATTTTCATCAAACCTATAAGCGCAATGTATTTTCATCGGCCGACCGGCCCACAATCGATAGTTTTGGTTGTACAACCGCACTTCGCTGTACAACCAATTGGACCGTGTATGGGGGCCTTTACTCAAAGCTCTCGACAGTGGCATAGAAAACAAAGAATTAGCGGGGGCATTTTTCGTCTGGAGGAAGCTTGAAATGGAGGAAATAGGAAAGCTCTTTTTTTTAGAATCTTGTACACTTTCCTTGTATGAATTGGAACATCCCAGTAGGAAATGGAGCGAGATCTCCTCGAGGGAGGTATATGGAAGATTAGAATTTTGCAAGCAAATCTCTCTAGCGAACTAAATAAGATGTTTTAGGGAGTTCCCTGTATGAAACGGGGTAAGATCTCCTTAAGGGAAGTATATGGGAGATTACAAATTTATAAACAAAATGCATTTAAGAGTTAGTGATTAAGTAAGCTTTGGCAAGTAAAGTCGCCATTTTAGCTTTGTGCGTTGGAGTGAAAAGTCTAAGTTAAGTGTACTGCAATCACGATTACGATGAATACAATTTATGTTGAATTACTATTTATTTCTTTTATTGGTTATTTCTAATAAAATTCTAATCTCCCAGTTATCTCCCTTAAGGTGATATCGCCCCACTGGCTCCTACTGAGTAAAAAATGATCTGCCTCTTTTGAAAGCCATAAGATTTCAAATGAAGAGTTAGAGAGAAAACTCCACTTTAACTTTCCAGGAGGGTACAAATGGAGTACTCCCTTTTCCGGACATGCTTATGGGAAAAAGAACAATAAAAGGTACGTAGAGGGAGGTCTCCCTAACTCCCGAGGGAGGCCTCCTTTATTCATTTGGGATGCTCTCTTTTCCTACTGGGATCTTTTCTTTTATTTGGCTATGATGTTATTGTACTAAGTAGATGTGGACAAACGCAAGTCAAATTAACTTCAGGTAACGGCACCACGAGCTGGGGGCGCTAATATCGCAGGGTTTTATGCTCCGCTATAGATGGTTAGTTTCCGAAATAAACTTTTTCTTGTTCAAGTTAAAGCCCTTCGCGCATTTGAAAAAAATCAGAAGCTGCGGCTTTGATTTTAGTGGCTGGATCTAAAAATAGATTACTATGCGCTTATTCCTATTGTTTTGCTCAGGAAGGGCAAGGAGGATGAAAAAATGATGATTTCGATGGGTGAAATTTGACAATGAGGGCATGAAATGGGCGAAATAATTTTAATGGGAAATTTGGCATCAAGCGTTTTTTATTATGTTGAAAAAATTAAAATGGGATTTCAGGGATTATTTCATTTAACGAATTTTGAATGACAAATTTTTAGATTTTTTTCTCAGGTATTTTAGTTCGTAGAATTTTGAAATTTTTACGGATAATTGTATTACTATTAAGAGAAATAAAATAATTTTTATTTTTGATTTTATTTATGTGGCATGGTCAAGTCCAATCCTTTTTACCGTTAGCACGTTATGTCCTTTAAGCAAGGTTGCAATGTCTCCTAATAAGTTTAGGTTAGTCTGGATGGTGCGTGAATAGATGTCGATGAACTTTGCGTTTGTTGGTTTGATGATTTGGGCTCAACAACACCGACTGTGTGTTCTATTTATTAACAAGGGGGAGGTACGTAGTGGGCCGGAAATGGCCGAGTTGGCTAGTTTTGGGAAAAAAAGGAGCGTGTAGGTAAAAACCATATAAGTGGGCTGCTAGCTACATTCCTACCGTGGATTGAAGGGTTTATAGAGAAGCAGAAGTGTGCTATCGCCAATGCACCTTCTTCGTTTTGCACCTTATTCATCCTAGCCAAGCTTGTTTTTGGGGTGCCCGCCCAGATGTTCGAGTCATATTCAAGGCGGAATGTAGGACTTGCATATTGCAGCTGGCTGAAGGAGGGATTTGCATCTCTTGAGGAATCTCAAGCATTGATTAGCTTGTTTGGCGATTTGGATTGTGATTACTCCATCACATATCTCGGGCCTTATTCTCTATTACAATATTGTCATATTTTTAACGAAATTAGCCGAAACAGTATTCTTTTATTACAATATTGGCATTCATTAAAATAAAAATTTAATAAAATTGGCAAATTTTTACTGTTTTGTTTTCGGATCGGATTTAACAATACTGTAATAGAGAATAGGGCCCTGAAAATGAAATACGTCTAAAGGGCCCAATGTTCGAGCGCTGTAGGCACTTATAATTTTTGTTGTTTTGGCGTAGCGCCGTCGAATGGAGCGCTCGTGTACTTAGCCCTTAAAGGTAACAATCCCCCAAGGCATTTGCTCGCAGGCTTTTGACGTCATAATATCCTAAAAACATGATGTTTCAGATATGCACAGCTGCGATATGCACTTTATTGGTGATGCCATTTGACCCGCGAGCAAATGTTTGTTTGGCTTGGTGGATTGCCTTTGCTCACTGAGATAAACGGAAGGATAGTAGGATAGTTTTTAAAGGTTTAAAAGCTCACGTTCTAGAAGACAAGGTCTGATCCGTGCTTGTCTTATATTGACGAAAGCGTAGGAGTAACGCTTAGTGTCATCGGCAAAACTTGTGACGTGGGTTGCAGCGGATTGAGAGCAAATCATTAATGGATATTTGAAAGGTATCAGGTGGGGAGCTCTCAAACAAGAGATGTAAATTAATTTTACAGTTTTACAGAACTCGTCGAATGTTCCACCTTTTCCGCTACACGTATAACTCTACTCTCCAGTTTCTGCAAATATATATGTACTTTTAAAGAGGGGCGGTTTTTTTTATCCACTCAATCAACGCAGTAATTTGCAAGTAATAACTTTTAATAAAATGACAAGCATTTAATAAAAGTTTTACTAATAAACTAATGAAAATACTAAAAATTAATAAGAATATTGTAGATTTGGTGTTTAATGGTGGGTCCACACAAAAGAGGCTTTTGTCCGTTTTACTTTGATGTTTGAATGAAATAGCCGACGGAATGCCTGTTCGGGCAATGTCGACGGAATGTTTATGCGCAAAATTCCAGCGGCGGTGATATTGAATATCATGAGTCTTTCAATTATCGGCTAATTTATACATGCTAGAGTTTTCTATTCTAGAGTTTTCTTCGTCTGTGCTTTCTAGTAATAATACCATGCTCTTTCATTAAAGCTGGTAGTCCCAAGCATGCTTATAGCTACACAATATGTCTACATCTAGAACTTTCTTCTTTAATATTGTCTCTCGTTGCAACCTGAACATCAAGAACTCCAACTTGTTTGTAATATTTTTGTCATCACAAAACAAGTAAAGTTTTGTAGTCCCTCGACCAGGTCACTAATTATGGGTTTTTACGGCAGGTTTCTAGTTGAATAATGATTCCAGACTGGTTTGCTTTTACTAATTTTAAGTATTTTTACTTCCAATTGCATAATTTTCATTAAATGTTATAATTTGATGCTATCAGAAGTAAGCGAGAGGGTTTTATGAAGGGGTGGTGGAGTGGGATATATACATGAGCACAATGTACCAAAATACTTAGAATTTTGGGTAATTATTTACTAAATCACCCCACCTCCACAGGGGGAAGGGGTTGTAAGGGAGGTTGACCTGAACGTTTTGCTTTGGATTTAGCCGTTTAAAAAGTTATTCAGAGTTGAATTTTTGTAAAAATTACTTTTTCACAAGTAGGTAATTTTATTAAAAATAGCAGTTATTTCAGCAACAACTTTGACTCGGGAATGTAAGCCCCAAACCTTTACCACCCAAACCTTTACCACATTCTTAGAGTAGGGCTCTATCCTTTTGTTGTTGCTTCCAGAGCGAAGGACGATGGGGACTGATAAAACAAACAATTACTCTTAATACAAACATTTAAAAAAATCTTTCCAAATCGCAACTGTTTTTCTTTCATTGATTTGACTTTTGACTACCTCCTTTTAGAACTATGAAGTAGAGTTTTAAAAGAAAATTCAGATTTCTCTATTGTTTTATATTATTGTAAATAAATATATTTAAATTTATATTTTGAAATAGTTAAACCAAAGTAATGACTTAAATTTTCTCTATAAGCAATAATCAAATCAATACATAAAAACTAGAATTTTTGTACCAAAAAAACCTATTTCGTTTTTCTCAGAATGAAAAAAAACGCCGATTACATTCGCATTAATTTCTTAATTGATAAGTTCACCGACCAAGAAATCTCATTTTTTTAGCCCACCCGCCCCCTTCCAAAACAAAACAGAAGAAATACCCGCACAGGAATCTATTTTTAGATCCGAAACTTTTGGCTTTTTTTCTAACATGCGCCAAGGGCTTTGAAATGCTTTTTTAAATTCAGGCGCAAACCTGTCTTTTTTTTTCAATTTCTTCTAAAAAAATAACAAAATTAAAAAATGTGTCTATTTTAGGATTATTATGCACTTATAAAGAAATATTATTATTAATATTATTAAACTAATGTTGTAAACCCATTCCCATTAATTTTAGAGGTTTACAACAGAAATTCGCAGCTTAAAACTTAATCAGTGTAACTACCGCCATCTAACAAGATAACCTGAAAGATGTTTGTCCATATACTTACTCTGGGTGTGTTTCTTTATTCATTCCGTATAAGGAATAGACAGAAAATGTGTTTCTTTATTCATTCCCAAGTTTTGAATTGACAGATGAAGCGTTTCTTTATTCATTCGGAATATTCAGAATGTATTCTTTTTTAACTACCTCTTGAGATGGAACACTTTTAGAATAAAGGGAATTAACCTCACTAATATAACATAATATAAATATATTACTGTCATAATTGTGTCATTTGGCAAGAAAGCGGCAGCCATGGCCCTTATTTATTTGTTATCATTTTTAAAAGTATTTCTAATAATAATAATAATTTTAGATATGGATAATAATAATTTCAAATGGACCCCAGGAGACATCAAAAGTCTAATCTTATTTTAGTTTACATATAGGTCTCACAATATTTTTAAAATACACAACTCTTTTGAATAAATCACAATTTTTCTTCAGTTTTTTTACTATCGTTCCCGGTGCGTTTCTTTAGGGCCGAAACACATCCAGGCTGGCATTGAACACATCCAACACATCCAAGCCCCAAGCTGGCTGCAAGCATATCCAACTTACGCGTTCAAATGGGATGGAACACATTAAAGCTTGCCTCGCAAATTCAGGCCTTGGCAAAGATGGCCGCAAGGCTCGCCTCGGTCGGAATTCCGGCAATGTTGGAATTTGAATTCGGCCGAGGCTGTAGTTTGCTTTTGACAGTTGAACTTTTCGGTTGGAGTTTTGCTTATTGGTAGAAATAGTGTTGAAAATGGAGGAACTCTTGATTGAAACCGTTAAAGGGAAAGAATGTTTATACAACATTCGGAGCCTTTTATATAAAAATTTGAAGTATAAAGAAAAGATTTGGCAAGAGGTGGCTGAAATTGTTGGCACCGATGGTAAATATCCCAAAATGTTGTAATTATTTATTACTAAATCTTTCTTCAATTTATAGTGAAAAAATGTAAACAACGGTGGAAGTCCCTAAGAGAACGAGAAAGGCGGGAATATCACTACATTCCATCTGGCAGTGCAGCGTTAACCAAAGTGGAGTGGCCTTATACGAAGTCGCTGCGTTTTTTGAAAGATGTTGTTAAGCCTGCAGAATAAGCTTTAACGTTAATAATATTTAACTCGTTGACCACTATGCCGCGCACGTAAACAGGATTTGCACGTGCGCTCTGTTGTCAATGCGTTAATTATTTTAATTTCATTCAGATCCAATATCTAATGTTTTTAATTGTAGAACTGTCTCTAATTTTGCCCAACACCAAACCGTGGCGTTATCCGATGATGATGGTGGGACTATTACAATTTAGTGATATCATCGAATACGATGTATCTTCGCCGACCAAAGAAGCAGTCCCAGCCACTTCCGACATCAGAAGCGAGCTACTACCATCCCCGCATCTTGAGCCCCGTAAGACAGCCTCAACAAAAGCAGCACCTTGTGATATCTTGCCGTTAGGGGGTGCAAGCATTGCTGCATCCTCATCTGGTAATACACAGAAGGGTCTGTCAAGGAAAGGACAGGAGGATGCAATTGGACAAAACGCAATAGCCAGTGCAGTTCACTCATTTAACACTCTCCTTCAAGGGCAGGAGGAAAGACGAAAACAGAAGGCTGAAGATGGAGGAATTTTCATGTTCCTTCAAAATTTAGGTGAGAAAATAGTTAGGGCTAAATTAACTGATGACAAGGAACTCGAAATCCAGGAAAGCCTTACAAGTACTTTAAGATTAAAATTGCAAGAATTTAAAACTCGAAGGCCCTATGATTTTTGAATTTTGATTTTCCCTTGTGATATGCTTATAATATTTTTGTTATAGCTGTAAGGTATTTTTTGCCAATCAGAATTTTCAAGGAGTATTTTTTTTTATTTATAGAAAGTAAGTTATAAACTTTTATATTATGAATTACTGTGTTATTTTTTTATTTTTTTATAAGTATGTATAAGAGTGAGAATTTTTTAATTTTATTTCCAAAGAAAACTTGTGAAAAGTATTTTTTTTATTTATAGAAAGCAACTTATAACATGTTATATTAGCAATTGTTACTTGTGATAAACGTTTATTCTTGTTAAAAGTATAAGAAAGACAGAATTTTAACTTGCAAAAAGTGTTTTTTTTTTATTTATAAAAAGTAGTTTATAAAATTTTATATTTTTATAAAATGAATTTTTAATTGTTGTTATAAATGAATTTTTTATTTTCGTTATAAATACGGAAATATACATTATTAAATGTTTACTTTATGTTTTATTTGCCCAAATATATTCTTTTAAAGTTTCTCTTAGTTCATATGCCTGGCGAGAGGAATTATGAGCATTCGAGGCCTGAACGGACGCCAGCCCTTCTGTTTCTTCTCGCCAACTTCCTTGAGATGTTTCACTATCATGTATATAATTTGCTGTGCATTAATTAGTGCTTGTTAATTTGCAAAAGTTATGTAAAACAACTGTGGCTTTTACTATTTTCGTGACATTTTCGGGTAACGCATTGATGGTGGTTGTCAAAATGCGCCAGCGTGCTCCGACTCCGCATTTTCAATAGTGCGCCTTGCTCTCGAGAGCCTAGTATTAAAATAAGCTTGCTGCATTGTCAAACCTGTGGAATAGTTGACTTATTAGTTACTTGAACATGTTTACCAATTTACCATAGTTATACCTCTGTTAGGAAAAGGTCGCATTATATTTGTTTTTAACGGAAATGCCGCATCTGCAACAAAAAATCGTGGGAACAGGATACCACTTAGGCGGGCCGCACACTTGTGCGACATTTATTGCATTACGATAAATTCCGCAATGCGGTAATTACTGCACTGAGATTTGAAACCGTATATTTATGCGACATTTACCGCAAGGTATGATGGTGTAAATATAAGCAAGTTTAACAAAATGAGTTCTAGGTAAGATAAAATGCCTGTAATTTGGTATTTTTTAAAGAAACTTTTTTTTTAATTCATTTTTGAATTTTTCATTAAACGCTTCCGATCAAGTCAAACCTCAAAATCGCAATGCAACATGCTGTAAATATTGCAATGAAGGAAGTCGTTTCTATCTCTTTGCGATATCTCCTTCATGTTGCAATGCAATATTTCGATTGGTCGCATTGATGTGCGGCAACAACAGCACTCTGCGTGCTTTTCAAATGGGATCATGCGATATTTGTTGCGTTGCAGTAATTACCGCATTGCGGCATTTATCTCATTGCAATAAATGTCGCACAAGTGTGCGGCCCGCCTTAAAAGTAGAGCTTTCGGTCCAAGATGTGGTAACTCCCCATTAAGTATGCTTCGCCCAAAGGCACTTTTCTGAAAAATCCCACCATCACTCTGGCTCCCGTATGCACCGATATCCACATAGGTGAAAATAAGATCAGCATCACAGGCAGCCAAAAGTACAATGCTGTGGTGCTGCTTAAAATTAAAATATTGTGAGCCGGCATGAGGAGGGCACTGTATATTTACGTGTTTTCCATCAATTGCGCCTACGCAGTTGGGGAAACCACATTTATCGAAAAACACGTTTTAGTCCAATCAATCTACGGAAATTCTCCAGACAATTGAAGGCAGGAATAAAAATATATGGGCGTGTAGAACACTTAATTTGAAGAATGATAGCGTTTTTTTTACGGAACTGCATTGGCGAACTTAACCTAAAAAATTCGCAAAAGTCAAAAAACCTGTTTTTCGCCAATAATACAAAAAGTTGAGCCCGGATCCGAAAAAGTTAAATTATAAAGTTATAGGTATTAAAATTATCTTTCGATTGATGTGGTACAAAATATTGGTTAGTGTCTTATACATGGAGAAAAATGCTAAAAACCGCTAAAAATCGCTTCTTTTTCATTTATTTTTTTTTCTTTTTATTGATGCGACCTAGAAACTTTTTATTTGGTAAAAATGTTGCTTTTGGCAATCTGAAAACTCATTATTTTTTTGGCTCGAAATTTTGCAAAATATGGGAGAAATTTCGATTTATGTAAAAAAAGCGTTTTCGTAAAATCCTTCGTCTACAGCTCCTCGACCTCGTAGGACATTTTTTCGAAGCTTTTTTTTCGTTAAGAGTTGGACTATCATGCACTATAAGTTAAAATTGGAGTTTTTCAATTTTATGTACAAAAAACTCCACCGCAAAAGAGACAAGTTTTTTTGCCGCAAAAAAGACAAGTTTTTGTACTGCAAGTTTTTTATTTCATTATTTTTCGACTTTAAACTACTATTTAATAAAAGTTTATATTCTTTAGTTTTTGGTGCCATTTTTTTGTATGGGATTTTGCTCATTTAGCAGTCCATTACTATATGTCAGTGTGAAAGCCCTTTGCGCATTTGAAAACAAAATCAGAAGCTGCGGCTTTGATTTTAGTGGCTGCGGATCTAAAAATAGATTCCTATGCGCTTACTCCTGTTGTTTTGTTCGGGAATGGCAAGGAGGATGCAAAATGATTATGATTTCGTGGGCGATGGGTGAAATTTGACAATGGGGGAATGAAATGAATGGGCGAGATAATTTTAATGGGAAATTTGGCATCAAGCGTTTTTTATTATGTTGAAAAAATTGAAATGGGTTTTCAGCATTTTCAGGGATTATTTCATTTTTTTAACGAATTTTGAATGACAGATTTTTAGATTTTTTTCTTAGATAATTTAGTTCGTAGAATTTTGAAATTTTTACGAATAATTGTATTACTATTAAGAGAAATAAAATAATTTTTATTTTTGATTTTATTTATATGCCATGGTCAAGTCCAACCCTTTTTACCGTTAGCACGTTATGTCCTTCAAGTAAGGTTGCAATGTCTCTTAGTAACTTTAGGTTGGTTGGATGGTGCGTGAATAGATGTCGATGAACTTTGCGTTTGTTGGTTTGATGATTTGGGCTCAACAACACCGACTGTATGTTCTATTTATTAACGAGGGGGAGGTACGTAGTGGGCCGGAAATGGCCGAGTTGGCTAGTTTTGGGAAAAAAAGGTGCGTGTAGGTAAAAGCGATAAAAGTGGGCTGCTACATTCCAACCGTGGATTGAAGGGTTTATAGAGGAGCAGAAGTGTGCTATCGCCAATGCACCTTCTTCGTTTTGCACCTTATTCAGCCTAGCCAAGCTTGTTTTGAGGTGCCCGCCCAGATGTACGAGTTATATTCAAGGCGGAATGTAGGGCTTGCAGATTGCAGCTGGCTGGAGGAGGGATTTGCATCTCTTGAGGAATCTCAAGCATTGATTAGCTTGTTTGGCGATTTGGAATGTGATTATTCCATCACATATCTCGGTCCTTATTCTCTATTACAATATTGTCATAATTTAACGAAATTAGCCGAAACAGTATTCTTTTATTACAATATTGGCATTCATTAGCATAAAAATTTAATAAAATTGGCAAATTTTTTACTGTTTTGTTTTCGGATCGGATTTAACAATATTGTAATAGAGAATAGGGCCCCTGAAAATAAAATACGTCTAAAGGGCTCAATGTTCGAGCGCTCCATGCGACCACGCCACGCCAAAACACTAGGCACGTGTAGGCACTTATAATTTTTGTTGTTTTGGCATAGCGCGTTGAATGGAGCGCTCGTGTACTTAGCCCTTAAAGGTAACAATCCCCAAGGCATTTTCTCGCAGGCTTTTGACGTCATAATCAGTTGCGGAGTTAGGGGGGGGGGCTATAGGGGCTTCAGCCCAGAGCGGCAAATTTTTAGGGGCGGCAAATTTTCAAAACATTTTTTTATATTTTAACCGGACAACGTATATATGAGAACGAATGATAATTTGAAACCACATGTCATAAAGAAGGTAGTAATCAGAGACTATTTACTGTACACATTTAATCCCAATCGTTTACGATATCCTTCCTAAACCAACCGTCGTGCGTAATATATTCATCTGGAGAGCTCCGGTATACAGAAATAAGGTAGTGTAAAAGACTGTATACCGTAAACGATATTTTAGTGCTGACGTCACGTGGGGCCCACTTTCCATATAAAGTCGAAGCTGTTGTTGTTGTTTCTGCATTAGGGCTGACGTCTCTAGGCGCCCAATTTTTACGGTATTCAAAGCTGTCGTCTCTTTTACATTATCTTATTTTTCCGTATACCGTGCTGGAGAGCGATGTGTCAGATGGGTCTAAAGACTCTAAAGGCCCCAATACACGAGCACTCCATTATGGCGACACTACAATGTTGCCAGTCCATTGGATCCGGTCCAACATTAGGGCACACACACGATATCGCCTGAGCCAGTCAGCCGATTGCAGTCGGTTAGACGAGCACAGTACTTAAATACAACAATATGTGATATCGTCGATTCATTTTCAAACAAAAAATCACGAAGGAAGTTATTTTAGTTTTGAATTCAAAGGCTACCAAATCATTGTTTTAAATGACTTAGTTTTTAACTGATATTGTGATTTCAGTTAAATACGGCAAGTTATGAGTTGTTCAGTGTTAATGTAAGAGTAGAAAAAAATCCCTCGCTTATACAGAGTGGAAATGTTAGATTACATTCTTTTTTGTAAGGAATTTATTGTAATGTAAAGGATAAGAATGCTATATCATTAATATATATCTATAAAACTATTATATCTGTTTTTTCATTTCCGAAATCAATATAAGTTGTCGTAAAATATAACATTAGGAATAGGTATTATTTATTTTAAATGATTGTTGTTGATGGTGAGTTCATGTTTTTAAGGGATTACTGCTGACATTTTCCGTCACTGATAGAGTATAGAGAAAAACCTAAAATGTAATAAAAATTGTTTATCTTTAATCGGTGATGGCAAATGCCCGTTATAACTCTTAAATAACAAAAATAATATTTATTCAACCTAAGTTTAAATTTAGTTTTCACGTTTTTCGCGATAGGCTAGTATTTGTGTGGTAATGTTAGCAGTGATTTTAAAAACCTGGTTGATGGATGACGTAAGAGCGGTGGTGGGGCGGCAGATATCTTCCAGCCCTTAGGCGAGAATTGTGTAAATCCGCCCCTGGTCATAATGTCCTAAAAACATGATGTTTCAGATATGCACAGCTGCGATATGCACTATATTGGTGACGCCATTTGGCCCGCGAGCAAATGTTCGTTTTCCTTGGTGGATTGCTTTTGCCCATTGAGATAAACGGAAGGATGGTACAAGTTTTTATAGGGATAAAAGCTCTCGCTCTAGAAGACAAGGTCTGATCCGTGCTTGTCTTATATTGACTAAGGCGTAGTAGTAACGCATAGTGTCATCGGCAAAACTTGTAACGTGGGTTGGAGCAGATTGAGAACAGATCATTAATGAATATTAGAAAGAGATCAGGTGAGAGAATCGATCCTTGGGGAACGCCGGCCGAGATTCTACGCCATTCAGTACTACCTTAATTGAACGGCCAGAAACAGAGCCATCAAACCACGAGATGTAAATTAATTTTACAGTTTTACAGAAGGCGTCGAATACTCCATACCTTTTCCGTTGCGCATATAACTCTACTCTCAAGTTTCTGCAAACATTATGTAGTTTTAAAGAGGGGCGGCTTTCTATCCACTCAATCAATTCAATAATTTTCAAAGTAACAAATTTTAATAAAATGATAAGCATTTAAAAAAATTTTACCTGTAACCCAAAGAAAATACTAAAAATAGATTTTGTAGATTTGGTGTTAAATGGCGGGTCTACACAACAGAGGCTTTTGTCCGTCTTACTTTGATGTTTGAATGAAACAGCCGACGGAATGGACAATGTCGACGGAATGTTTATGCGTACATTTCCAGTGGCGATGATATTGAATACCATGAAAGTCTTTCAATGTTCTGCTAATTTATACATACTAGAGTTTTCTATTCTAGATTTTTCTTCGTCTGTGCTTTCTAGTACTAACACCATGCCTTCTCTTTAAAGCTGTTCGTCCCAAGCATGCTTATAGCTACACAGTATGTCTACATCTAGAACTTTCTTCTTTAATAATGGCTATTGTTGCAACCTCAAGAACTCCAACTTGTTTGCAATATTTTTGTCATCACAAAACAAGTAAAAATTTGTAATCCCTCGACCAGGTTACTAATTATTATGGGGTTTTATGGCAGGCTTCCAGTTCAATAATTGCCTTATTTTTTATTAACTTTTAAAATTTGATGCTAACAGAAGTAAGCGAGAGGGTTTTATGAAGGGGTGATGGAGTGGGATATATACATAAGCATAATATACCAAAATACTTAGAATTTTGGGTAATTTTTTACTAAATCACCCCACCTCCACAGGGGGAAGGGGTGTAAGGGAGGTTGACCTGAACGCCTTTCATTTTTATTTAGCCGTTGGTCACCGTTTAAAAAATTATTCAGAGTTGATTTTTTGAAAAATTACTTTTTCACAAGTAGGTAATTTTATTAAAAATAGCAGTTATTTCAGCAACAACTTTGACTCGGGAATGTAAGCCCAAAACACTCTCCCACTCAAACCCCTTTACCACATTCATGGAGTAGGGCTCTATCCTTTTGTTGTTGCTTCCAGAGCGAAGGACGATGGGGACTGATAAAACAAACAATTACTCTTAATACAAACATTTAAAAAAATCTTTCCAAATCGGTACTGTTCTTTTTTCATTGATTCGACTACCTCCTTTTAGAACTATGAAGTAGAGTTTTAAACGAATATTCAGATTTCTCTATTGTTTTATATTATTGTAAATAAATATATTTAAATTTATATTTTGAAATAGTTAAACCAAAGTAATGACTTAAATTTTCTCTATAAGCAATAATCAAATCAATACATAAAAACTAGAATTTTTGTACCAAAAAAACCTATTTCGTTTTTCTCATAATGAAAAAAAAAACGCCGATTACATTCGCATCCATTCATTAATTTCTTCATTGATAAGTTCACCGACCAAGAAATCTCATTTTTTTAGCCCACCCGCCCAAAACCAAAACAAAACAGAAGGAATACCCGCACAGGAATATATTTTTAGATCCAAAACTTTTGGCTTTTTTCTACCATGCGTCAAGGGCTTTGAAATGCTTTTTTAAATTCAGGCGCAAACCTGTTTTTTTTTTCAATTTCTTCTAAAAAATAACAAAATTATTATGCACTTATAAAGAAGATTATTATGCACTTATAAAGAAATATTATTATTAATATTATTAAACTAATGTTGTAAGCCCATTCCCATTAATTTTAGAGGTTTACAACAGAAATTCGCAGCTTAAAACTTAAATCAGTGTAACTATCGCCATCTAACAAGATAACCTGAAAGATGTTTGTCCATATCTACTTACTCTATAGGCCCCCATCCACGGTCAAACAAATCGTCAAACCAATTTTCGACAAACAGCGCACACATTTATGCTTTGACATTTTTGGCCATCAACGAGGAAAACTTTCTTCAAACATCCCGAGCGACATTTCATATAATCTACTGTAAACAAAGCGAACTTTACATGGCACACAGGCAAAACTCACACACACATTTAAGCTGTTTGAAGGAAATATTAAACCAGACGAATATTTTCTTCAAACAGCGGCCAACTTCGAAAACTTGTATTTTATACACGCACACTTGCAATTTTTTCGATGTTGGCCAGGAATTTGACGATTTGTTTGACCGTGGATGGGGGCCTTATAATCAATGTATGGAATGAGTAAAGAAACACACCCTCTATAATCAATGTAAATCACATTGATTATATACCATTGATTTATCTATAAGTAGATGCGTAATCATGGGACCTGCGAGGATGGCGGGTGTTGGTGTTTGGCGGCGCTGGCATCTGTTTTCTTTTTGCGGTTTGTTCTTTCGGTAAAACTTGCAAGATTTGGAAGCTTTGGTTTGGAGTTTCGATAATACATAATAAAAAAGCTGAGGGTTATCGATGATGGAAATAAAGTGTACATAAGAAGGTATTTTCTTGGAACATTAAAATGAAGAGTGTGTTCCGTAATGTACTGGGAGCACTGCGCCAGTACTACCAGTGGTAGTTTTGTCGTTCCGTTTTCACCAAACAGTGCCCTGTCGCTGTGCTCTGGGAACATTCATGACGTAATGAATATTCCCCTTTTTACTACTGGGACTACTGCTTTGAAAGAGGTAATGTGCTCCCAGTAGTTTCAACAGGTTTTGACAGATGTGCATTGTGGTTGTAAAAAAATGTAATCGTGAGCCGTAACATATGGAGGTCGATCCAGTATACTGTGCGCTCGTGCCGTATACAAAAATGTACTGTACTGTACTGTAGTTCAGTAATACTTTTTTAAACGGAACGTGCTTCGCAGTGCACTGGCATGACGTCTAAAATCACAGTGCTCCCAGTATATTACGGAACACACTCGAAGTTGAATTTATTTTTGCTGGGGCGCGGTGCCGTATACAAATTTGAGATATCGAATCTCATGATTTTTCAGTTTTCGGACTTTTTGATTTTATGAGACTTATTTGCATTAGTTAGCGAAAAGTCCATTTGCAACGTAAAGGAGTGGGAGGGAGAGGGGTGTCGAAACACCGTTTCGAAACTATTTCTCTTCATGTTTTTTGGTGGCTGATTATGAAAATCAGCAGGAAATTTTAGGACTGCAATAAAATATGTTTGTCACCCTTATAAATATAAAATACACCCCTTTTTAAGGACAAGGATAATTACAATAATCAAATTAAATGCACTCTTTTTTTATATTTATTTTATATTTATTTGTTGGTTGATTTTTATTTAATCTAGCCAAATTTTATCAAGCATTAAGGGGATAAAACTAAAGGGAAGTAATATTTTAAAAATAAACTTTATACAGCAGCTTTTTTCTACGTTTTGGGTAATTGTTGTTGCTACCGGATTGCAGGTTGGTTGCTTGGTATTGATACAGGTTGTATTTGAAAAATGATTCAAATATTTTTATGTGTTTAAATTGTATTTTTGATGAAATAATATCAAAAATAAATTGGAAAATTTATTACCTCTTTTTCAATGCGGTGAAGTGAATCCACCCTTGAATCAAATCAAAATCAAAAAAAAAAAAAAACTTGAAAAATGTTGTACGATTTTTGAACAAATTTCCCAAAATAACACTTGTACAACTAGTCCATTATTTAGTTTGTCATATCATGGTTCATTGTCTTGCAGTAAGATTAGTACAAGGATGGAATAGGTTAATCATTATGATCGTTGGGACGTGGAATTGACGAGGAATTCTGCGTTTGAATTCTTGGATGTTGTAGGAGCTCGGAAATACTAACCGATTATTCCAGAATCCAGTTGTTCTTTTTAGAAACGAATTCCTATTTTGTAGAGTGCCCGAAAAGAGTGCTGCAGCTGGAAGGAGTGAGACGAGTTTTCTAATTTGGTGCTGAGGGAATAAGATTGCCGTGCAGTCAGGAGAGGGTTTATTTCGATGGTACTGAGATAGTGGCGATAGAATGTTGTATGTTTAGCAAGTAATTTGTTGATCTACACAGGAAGCACCAAGATTTATTGATTGTCAGTTCGCCTTCGACGATAACTTCGGAAGTTTACGGCATAAAACTGATAAAAGTGTTTAAATATTCTCCTGTAATGGCTAGGTAAGCGAGGTGATAATGAGATGAACCCATCACTTTGTGATGAAATAATAGCTTACTTTTACATAGGGATGTCCTATGGCGGTAAGTACTTACTGTAGGCATTACAAACGAGGACTTATTTCAGAGGTGAAGTGTATTAAGTGAATACATAGATTACCATGTAAGGCACGCAGAATAAAATTCTGGCTACCCTTTTTAGCATTAAAAACATTACTATCCAAAATTACCATTGCATTTCAGCTACATTTGGTGAGAATTTTACTAGCAAGATATCTTTTTGACTGCACTGCACGATCCACACCGAACGAATTTGGAGGACGGAATAAACTCAAGAAGAGAGGCTTAGACATGACAAAGAATAATAAAAGCACATCACATTTCCAACGAAAGTATTTCACAAGTCATTACGTAGTCGCTTACCTAACCATTACAATGTAAAGACCTCCATTTTACTAAATTGGCAGTAGAATTTTTCAATTACCATGTAAGCGGTTACACAAATCATTAATGATTTGTTACCTATAGGGTGTTAGTAATACTCTATTTGCAAAGGACACCGCACAAATTATATGAGAAAAGGGTCCCGGCGGATTTGGCTGAAATTGAAGTATGTTAGTCAGTGGGGGTAGACGAACAAAAAATTGTAAGGGGGAGGGGGGGTAAATCGTAACGGTTAGCCGCTAGGGCGTTTTGAAATTTTTTGATAGATGTCTTTATATCACCCTGTATTTTTGTAACCCTGTGGAATATTTTCGTGAATAAGGTGGCAATTTACGCAGAATACTCCCACCTATCTACTTATTTGGTACTTTTCGACAAAGCTGCGGTGGAAAAGTACGAGAAAAGTACGAAATAAAGCCAATTTTCACATTAAAATTGCTTATAACTTCAAAAGTAAAGGCCGTAGCATAAAAGTTGCCCTGACCTTATTCATTGGAAATTGTCCAAGCTTTCCAATTTTGTAAAAAAAAATTAATTAACTACGTATTTTTTGGGAACTTGAAATTTAGTGAAAAAAAAACAAAACTTTGATTTTGACGACCCATAACTCTAAAAGTTGGTGGGTTAGAACCTCGACTTTTACAGTTTTAGATAGGTGGGAGTATTCTGCGTAAATTGCCACATTATTCACGAAAATATTCCACAGGGTTACAAAAATACAGGGTGATATAAAGACATCTATCAAAAAATTTCAAAACGCCCTAGCGGCTAACCGTTACGATTTACCCCCCTCCCCCTTACAATTTTTTGTTCGTCTACCCCCACTGACTAACATACTTCAATTTCAGCCAAATCCGCCGGGACCCTTTTCTCATATAATTTGTGCGGTGTCCTTTATAGCGCCAAACAATTAGGAGTCCTAGCATACGTGACAGACCCTGTACAAGCAGTTGCGGAAAAATTGTAAAGATGAGAGGATGAATATTAACAAAACCAATTAATACTAAGTAAAGCCGGTTTATAGTACACTTCAGCTGGTCCCTGTTATGCTGTCTGTAAATTTTGGAAAGAAGGATTCAATTGTTTTACAGTTCCAGGATGATATATGTATTTATGTGGATCTATCATTATAGCCAAGGTCCTAAATCCAAAGCAATGCCTGAATGCGAAAGGATCTTTTTGATTGAAAGCCGTGAATTATGCCTACCACCATATAAAAAAACGCGGCCTGTACTCGACCTCTTAGGTGGTGTGGAAGAGAGTGCACAAGACTTATTATATTTATAAAGCACTTACAATTCCTGGTGCGTTATAAATTTTAAAATATTCTTTTGGAGTAAAGTGCGACAGTTTAGCATGGAATGGTTTTACATAAAGAAAGATTTTACTTTTCCCATATCATTAAACATCAAATCTTAATGATGAAGCAAAATACTTCATTGCCTGGGATACTACATATATGATAAAAACCTCTTCTATATGTAATTTAAAACTTTTTCTGAAATTTTCTCAGGCTCAACTTTTGGTCGAAATTAGAAAAATTTTTATATTCTGTACAAAGCAGAAATTAAAATTTGCGGCACCGCCCAGCCAGCCAGCTGTAATACTTTTCAAAATGTAATACGAAATGTAACACATTATTTAGACCTTACATGAAATATACTTCTTGTAATACCAAATAAATGCATTAATAATGTCTCACATGAAATACATTCTCTTGTAATGCCAAAATAATGCATTACTTTTATATTACGTGTAAGACAGAATCTTCCGAAACCGTCAAAAGGGGTCCTCTCCCATATAAATTTAATGCGAAAATAATACGTTTTGTAACATCTTACAAAGGTATTACATTATATGAAAGACATTATAAATGCAATTTAAATACATTTCTGGCTGACTGGGCGTATCCACCTGCAGACAAAAAAAAAATGATTTCATAAAAAAATAAAAAAAAAAATTAAAATCTTCCACGACTAAATTTTTCCCTAAACCTGAAAAAATCGTTTTTAAACAACACAACAACAAAAATTCCGAAAATTTTGTCTCAAAGAAAGGCAGGCGCAATCGCAAGTATCCCATCATGCGATTGCTACATATATACATGAATTCAAAAGTTCAATGTACATAAGCAGCGAAACCGATAGACAGCTTTTATATATTTCGAAAGCTCTTCAGTCTCAGTTTTAACATGGATTTTTGAAATCAGTGTAAGTAAGGCCATCTATGTCCAAAGCCCGCAAACAAGGTTACGTATCTACTTATAGATAATCAATGGCCTCGATTCCCAGATCCGACGGGAGGGAAGTGAGTGAGGATTTGACACTTTGCGATTCTCAAATCCGCAGTCCCGGATTGGTTTAAATCGAAAATTCGGAGTGAAGACTCACGCGATAATGAAATATATGATGTCGGATTATCTCAGGCGCATTTGTCGTTCAAATCCGCAGAAAATTTGTTGCGGATCACACTTTTACAGCGCGGAAAATGTCAAAAAGAAATTCGGGGTTGCGGATCTGAGAATCGCAAAGTGTCAAATCCGCAACTCACTTCCCTCCCGTCGGATCTGGGAATCGAGGCCAATGTATATACATTGATTATCTATAAGTAGATACGTAACCTTGTTTGCGGGCTTTGGACATAGATGGCCTTACTTACACTGATTTCAAAAATCCATGTTAAAACTGAGACTCAAGAGCTTTCGAAATATATAAAAGCTGTCTATCGGTTTCGCGGCTTATACCCCGGCTTCACCGCCAAATTTTCGCAAGTTCGAGCAAATTAGTCTACTGTACTTTAAAAATTCCTGGTTTCCCATACATTTTTCACATTTTAAAGTCAGGAAAAAATGCCTGCTTTGGGCCTACAGAACATGAAATTGAGTTTCCAAGTAAAAGCTCGCTCAAGAGAGAGTAAAAAATTGGAATAGTTCCAGTGAGCTTTTGCATTTCTAATTTCTGGCGAAAAAGCAACAACAATTTCAAGCACATACTGAACATGCTAGCCGGTGAAGCCACTTATGCCGATTGAAGTGAACTTGATTAATCTGAGGCCGGTGAAGCCGGGGTATTATATACATTGAACTTTTGAATTCATGTATATAGCAATCGCATGAATTGGGATACTTGCGATTGCGCCTGCCGTTCTTTGAAACAAAATTTTCGGAATTTTTGTTGTTGTGTTGTTTAAAAACGATTTTCAGGTTTAGGAAAAAATTTAGTCGTGGAAGATTTTTATTTTTTTTTTATGAAATCATTTTTTTTCTGCAGGTGGATACGGTGCCGCAAATTTTAATTTCTGCTTTGTACAGAATATGAAAATTTTTCCAATTTCTCCCAAAAGTTGAGCCTGAGAAAATTTCAGTAAAAAGATTTTAATAATTGATTTTAATATGGAAGAGGTTTTTATCATTTAGTATCAGAGGCAATGAACTATTTTGGCTCGTCATTAAGTTTTGATATTTATTGATATGGGAAAAGTAAGATCTTTCTTTATGTAAAATAAGCCATTCTATGCTAAATTGTTGCACTTTACTCCAAAAGAATATTGTAAAATTTATAACGCACCAGGAATTGTAAGTGCTTTATAAATATAATAAGTTTTGTGCACTCTCTTCCACACCACCTAAGAGGTCGAGTACAGGGCGGGCTTTTTTATATCGTGGTGTCCCCAGTAAGCATAATCCACGGCTTTCGCGTTTAGGCATTGCTTTGGATTTAGGACCTTGGCTATAATGATAGATCCACATAAATATATTATCCTCGAACTGTAAAACAATTGAATCCTTCTTTCCAAATTTTAAATTCGACAGCATAACAGGGACAGGCTGAAGTGTACTATAAACCGGCTTTACTTAGTATTAACTGGTTTTGTTAATATTCATCCTCACATCTTTACAATTTTTCCGCAACTGCTTGTACAGGGTCTGTCAGGTATGCTAGGACTCCTATTAGTTTGGCGCTACACAATTTTTAAGTAGAGTATTACTAACACCCTATATGTAACAAATCAAAGGCGTTATTTGGAAAAAACGGAGAAAATTTAAACACTATTATCAGTTTTATCCCGTAAACTTCCGAAGTTATCGTCGAAGGCAAATTGACAATCAATAAATCTTGGTCCTTCCTGTGTAGATCAACAAATTACTAGCTAAACATACAACATTCTATCGCCATTATCTCAGTACCATCGAAATAAACCCTCTCCTGCCTGCACGGCAATCTTATTCTCGCAGCAACTAAATTAGATAACTGGTCTCACACCTTCCACCTGCAGTCCTCTTTTCGGGCCCTCTACAAAATAGCAATTCGTTTCTAAAAAGAGCAACTTGATTCGGGAATAATCAGTTAGTATTTCCGAGCCCCTACAACATCCAAGAATTCAAACGCAGAAATCCTCGCCAATTCCCCCTCCCAACGCCCATAATGGTTAACCTATTCCACCCTTGTACTAATCTTACTGCAAGACAATGAACCATGACATCACAAACGAAATAATGGACTAGTAGTACAAGGGTTATTTTGGGAAATTTGTTCAAAAATCGTGCAACTTTTTTTCAAGTTTTTTTTTGATTTTGGTTTGATTCAAGGGTGGATTCTCACCCCATTGGAAATGAGGTTATAATAACTTTTCCAATTTTTTTTTTTTTTTTTTTTTATATTTCATCAAAAATAAAATTTAAACACATAAAAATATTTGAATCATTTTTCAAAAACAACCTGTAGGTATATCTAGGGGTGGTTGAAAATGATTTATTTCTTCTTAATACTTAACCTGCAATCCGGTGGCAGCAGCAATTAACCAAAACGCAGAAAAAAGCTGCTGTAGGTATAAAGTTTATTTTTAAAATATTACTTCAATTAAAGGGTTGTTTTATCCCCTTAATTCTTGATAAAATTTGGCTAAATTAAATATAAATCAACCACCTTCCGCTATAGAAATATAGAAAAGAGTGCATTTAATTTGATTATTATAATTATCGCGAAAACCCCTTAAAAGGAGTGTATTTTACATTTTTAAGGGTACAAACATATTTTATTGCTGTCCTAAAATTTCCTGCTGATTTTCATAATCAGCGACCTAAAAAAACATGAAGAGAATTCGTTTCAAAACGGCGTTTCGACACCCCTCCCCCTCCCATTCCTTTGCGTTGCGAATGGACTTTTCTCTAACTAATGCAAATAAGTCTCATAAAATCAAAAAGTCCGAAAACTGAAAAATCATGAGATTCGATATCTCAAATTTGTATACGGCACCGCGCCGCAGCCAAAATAAATTCAATTTCATTTTAATGTTCCAAGAAAATACCTTCTTATGTACACTTTATTTACATCATCGATAACCCTCAGCTTTTTTATTATATATTATCGAAACTCCAAACCAAAGCTTCCAAATCTTGCAAGTTTTACCGAAAGATCAAACCGCAAAAAGAAAGCAGACGCTAGCGCCGCCAAACACGAACACCCGCCATCTTCGCAGGTCCCATGATTACGCATCTACTTATAGATAATCAATGGTATATACTAAGTAGATATGGACAAACGCGAGTCAAATTAACTACTAGTTACGGCACCACGAGCTGGGTGCGCTAGTATCGCAGGGTTTTATGCTCCGCTATAGATGGTTAGTTTCCGAAATAAACTTTTTCTTGTTCAAGTTAAAGCCCTTCGCGCATTTGAAAAAAAAATCAGAAGCTGCGGCTTTGATTTTAGTGGCTGGATCTAAAAATAGATTACTATGCGCTTATTCCTATTGTTTTGCTCAGGAAGGGCAAGGAGGATGAAAAAATGATGATTTCGCTGGGTGAAATTTGACAATGAGGGCATGAAATGAATGGGCGAAATAATTTTAATGGGAAATTTGGCATCAAGCGTTTTTTATTATGTTGAAAAAATTGAAATAGGTTTTCAGGGATTATTTCATTAGTCTTGGGAATTTGCATGTAGGTAAAAACGGTAAAAATTAGCGAGGGCTGCTACATTTCTACAGTGGCTTGAAGAGTATATAGAGGAGCAAAAGGGTGCTATCGCCAATGCGCCTTCTTCGTTTTGCACCTTGTCCAGTCAAGGCAAGCTAATTTTTAGGGTAATATCGGTTCGCGCCACGCAACCGCCAAAAACAATTAAATTTAAAGTTTTTTATTACAACAAAAGCTAAGGATTTAGGACGAGTTTATTTTAACGATGAGTTAAAATAAATTGAGAGGACAATTAAACAAAGCTTGGTTTTTTCATATAACAAAAAATAATTACAACCAGATGAACCATAATATACCAAAATTTTTAGTGTTTTTGGTAATTATTTACTATATCACCCCACTTCCAGGGGGTAGGAGCGGGGGTAATAAGGGAGGTTGACCTGAACACGTTTCTTTTGGAATTAGCCCTTGGCCATCCCTTAAAAAGTTATTCACTGTTGAAATTTTGTAAAAATCACATTTTTACAAGTATTATTTTATGACTTTAATAAGCAGTTATTGCAGTTATTACGACATTGACGCTGGATTGTAAGACCCACCCAAGCACTACCTCATTCTCGAATTGGGCACAATCTTTTATTGCTGCTCCCAGAGCAGAGGACGGGCGGACTAATAAAGTAAACAATTACCCTATATAAAAACATTTAAAAAATCTTTCAAAATCGGAACCTATCTTCCTTCATTGACGACTATCTAATCTTGAGAAATATGAAGTAGACTTTTAAACGATAATTCTGATATTCTTTATTATAATTCTATTATTGTAAGTACATATATTTAAATTGACCCAAACTAAATGGCTTAAATTTTCTCTGTAAGCAATAATAAAATAAATACACAAAAACTTGAATTTTTGCTCAAAAAAACCTATTTCATTTTTCTCAAATTAAAAAAAACGCGATGCAAAATTTCCAATTAAATCTCTCTTCCCATTCATTAATTTCTTCATTGAAAAATTTCAGCCACCGACCAAGAAATCATCGTAGTTTCAGCCCACCCGCCCCCTTCCAAAACAAAACAAAAGGAATACCCGCGCAGGAATCTATTTTTAGATCCGAAACTTTTGGCTTTTCTTCTAACATGCGTCAAGGGCTTTGAAATGCTTTTTTAACTTCAGGCGCAAACCTGCTTTTTTCAATTTTTACTAAAAAATAACAAAATTAAAAAATGTGTCTATTTAATGATTATTATGCACTTATAAAGAAATATTATTATTTATATTATTAAACTAATGTTGAAAACCCATTCCCATTAATTTTAGAGGTTTAAAACAGAATTCCTATCACTAAAACTTAAATCGGTACAACTATCGCCATCTAACAAACCAGCTGGAAAGATGTTTGTCCATATCTACTTACTCTATAATCAATGTAAATCACATTGATTATATACTAAGTAGATGTGGACAAACGCGAGTCAAATTAACTTCCAGTTACGGCACCACGAGCTGGGTGCGCTAGTATCGCAGGGTTTTATGCTCCGCTATATATGGTTAGTTTCCGAAATAAACTTTTCCTTGTTCAAGTTAAAGCCCTTCGCGCATTTGAAAAATAATCAGAAGCAGGTATATCAAGCTAGCTGGCCAAAGTGTCGTGCCGCACACGGGTGTAGGTTTATAATTTGTCGCTAATTTGTTGCTAATTTGTTACGTCAAGAATAATTTTGTCGCTCGTCTCATTGTTTAAATAATAATGAGCAAGCTAGCTTGATATCAAGCTGGCTGGCCACCTAGTGTATCTTTCGATCTGAGCAAGATAACGGAATGGGGTTTGCGGCGTATTTTGTCGCTAATTTGTCGCTGAAAGAATCACGTAATACCGATTTTATCGCCGGTTTATTTACGAGTCACGGGACGATTATTACCAATCGACCTATCAAGCTGGCTGGCCAACATGCGTATCTTCTATTTAAAAGGTGATAGCGGAACGAGGTTTGCGCCATATTTTGTCGCTAATTTGTCGCTGAACGAATCACTTAATACCGATTTTGTCGCCGGTTTATTTACGAACCACGGGACAATTATTACCAATCGGCCTATCAAGCTGGCTGGCCAACATGTATATCTCCCGTTTAAAAGGAGATAACGATGTTAATCGGGGTCAAATGGCAGCAACGGCCCCAGGGATCTTTGATGGTGCCGGTACATCAAAGATATAAATCCTGAGTAACGCCACCTGTGATCTAAGGTCTACACGATCTAAGATTTTCCGATATGCTACCGAATCCTACCTCAACCTCCACGAAGATGTAGATTTTACATCGGGTGTCCACTGGATGCTCTGGGGAGTACATCGCAAGGCCCACAAGAGCAAGGATGGAAGTCTTTAAGCTAAAAAGAAGAACTGCAGACAAGCTGTGCAGAAAGAAAAAGAGAGAGTATCTAAACAGAATCCAACCCAAAGAATAAACGAAGACTCACAGGCGGAGTCAATGGTAATCCCTCAAGATAGTATTCCAATAGAACCACCAACACTGGATGAGGTACGGGAAGCTGTGAAAAGGCAAAAAAGCAACAAATCCCCAGGCATCGATGGAATCGCAGCTGAGCTACTAAAGGAAGGAGGGCCACAACTCTTAAGGAACTTACACGAACTCATATGCAACGTCTGGGAGGAAGAAGCTATACCTGATGACTGGAAGAAAGCGATTATACGTCCAATCTACAAAAAAGGAGTTAAATTAACTTGTAAAAACTACAGAGGCATCTCACTCCTCAGCACCAGCTACAAATCCTTCACAATCCTTGTGAAACAAAAATTAGAACCTATAGCGGAAGGCCTTATAGGAGAATATCAAGCTGGTTTTAGGAGAAACAGGTCAACATTGGACCAGCTGCTGACCTTAAAACAAATTCTGGAGAAAACCCGGGAAATTAATATAGATATATGTATACCAGATATTTGTCGACTTTCAACAGGCATATGACTCGATAAACTGAGAGAGGCTCTTCAGGATCCTATTGGAATTAGGAGTCCCCTCCAAGCTGGTACGACTGATAAAATGTGCAACGAATAGCTCCCTGGCGAAAGTAAGGATCCAAAATGCAGTAACAGATGAGTTCGAAGTGCGACAAGGAGATGGACTAGCCCCCATGCTTTTCAACCTGGCCCTAGATTGGGTGATAAGAAAAACGTCAGTACAGAGAAGTGCGTCCATAGCAACGCAGTCTGTACAATTACTTGGATATGCGGATGACGTGGGAAGATCCTTCTTGGCAGCAAAAAATGTCTATGTCGAATTAAAAGAGGCGGCTAAGGACATAGGGCTGAACATTAACGAAGAGAAAATAAAGGGGAAGCAAGAATCCAGAGTTGGAAGATTTAGAATGGGAAGAAATATAACTATCGACGAACATAATCTAGAAGTAGTCGATAAAACAGTCTACCTTGGGTCTACAATTACAAAAAGAAACGATGAAAAGGAAGAAATAACTAGACGAATACTACTGGCTAATAGAGCTTTTTATGCCCAAAAACAAATATTGCACTCAAGATTTGTGCACAGAAAAATGAAACTTTCACTTTCATAATAATAATAATATGACCCAGGACATAGAGGAACGAGTCAACAGGTTTGAGAGGAAAGTTCTCAGATGCATAATAGGCCAAAATATGGCACAACTACATAGTACTAACTACTATAATAGTACAAAATATGGCGCAAACCTCGTTCCGCTATCACTTTCCAAATAAGAGATACACATGTTGGCTAGCCAGCTTGATAGGTCGATTGGTAATAATCGTCCCGTGGTTCGTAAATAAACCGGCGACAAAATCGGTATTAAGTGATTCTTTCAGCGACAAATTAGCGACAAAATACGCCGCAAACCCCATTCCGTTATCTTGCTCAGATCGAAAGATACACTAGGTGGCCAGCCAGCTTGATATCAAGCTAGCTTGCTCATTATTATTTAAACAATGAGACGAGCGACAAAATTATTCTTGACGTAACAAATTAGCAACAAATTAGCGACAAATTATAAACCTACATCCGTGTGCGGCACGACACTTTGGCCAGCTAGCTTGATATACCTATCAGAAGCTGCGGCTTTGATTTTAGTGGCGGTGGATCTAAAAATAGATTACTATGCGCTTATTCCTATGGTTTTGCTCATGAAGGGCAAGGAGGATGAAAAAATGATGATTTCGATGGGTGAAATTTGACAATGAGGGCATGAAATGGGCGAAATAATTTTAATGGGAAATTTGGCATCAAGCGTTTTTTATTATGTTGAAAAAATTAAAATGGGGTTTCAGGGATTATTTCATTTAACGAATTTTGAATGACAAATTTTTTGATTTGTCTCTCAGGTATTTTAGTTCGTAGAAATTTGAAATTTTTACGGATAATTGTATTATTATTGATATATATATATATATATATATATATATATATATATATATATATATATATACCTATATATATATATATATATATATATATATATATATATATATATATATATATATATATATATATATCAATAATAATACAATTATCCGTAAAAATTTCAAATTTCTACGAACTAAAATATATATATAAAATAATTAAATAATTTGTATTTTTGATTTTATTTATCGTTATTAATAAGTTTAGGTTAGTCTGGATAGTGAATCAGTAGATTTCGATGAACCTTGGGTTTTATCTGTGAGGTGTTATATGGTCCCAGCAACACCGACTATGTGTTCTATTTATCAACGAAGGGGAGGTATGTAGTGGGCCTGGGATGGGCCGAGTTGGCTAGTTTTGGGAATTTGCGTGTAGGTAAAAGCGGTAAAAATACATTTCTACAGTGGCTTGAAGAGTATATAGAGGAGCAAAAGGGTGCTATCGCCAATACACCTTCTTCGTTTTGCACCTTGTCCAGTCAAGGCAAGCTAATTTTTAGGGTAATATCGGTTCGCGCCACGCAACCGTCAAAAACAATTAAATTTAAAGTTTTTTATTTCAACAAAAGCTAAGGATTTAGGCAGAGTTTATTTTAACGATGAGTTAAAATAAATTGAGAGGACAATTAAACAAAGCTTGGTTTTTTCATATAAAAAAAAATTATAGTAATTACAACCAGACGCATTTTGGTAAAGACTAAACCGAAACTGAAGCTCTGTTCTTTAATTTAATTTTTCCAAAGATGAAAGAAAAGCTTACACCTGACTTACTTAATATTTATAATGTTACAATATTGCTAACTAAGCGTCTGTAAGCAGGATGATCCCGAAGTATCGAGGTCATCGATGGTGGCTTGTGCCGGAAGGTTCGTGGACTTTGGGTTTGGGGTCATGTGTCGTATGGGGTGTGGCCGTGGGAATATAATTTCAGCCAAGATATATGAGTTATATTCAATACAATTAAATACAAGGCGGAATGTAGGACTTGTAGATTGTAGTCAGGGCAGCTGGCTGAAGGAGGAGCTTGCATCTCTTGAGAAATCTCAGGCATTGATAAGCTTGTTTGGCGATTTGGAATATGTGATTACTCCATCGCAGATCTGGGACCTTATTCTATATTACAATATTGTCATATTTTTTTAATGAAATGTCGAAACCGTATTTTCTATTACAATATTGGCATTCATTTTACATGAAAATTTAACAATATTGGCAAATTTTTACTTGAAAGCTGTTTCGTTTTCGGATCGGATTTAACAATATTGTAATAGGGAATAGGGCCCCTGATTATGGTACGAATCCACCAAGGCATTTGCTCGCAGGCTTTTGACGTGATAATTACGTAAAAAGATGATGTTTCAGATGTGCATAGCTGCGATATGCACTTTCTTCATGACGTGAATTTGCCCGCGAGCAAATGTTTGTTTGCCTTGGTGGATTTGTAAGAGATGTTAAGAGATGAGTCAGCTATTACGTTCCTTTTGCCCACTGAGGTAAAGAGAAGGATGGTACAAGTTTTCGTACGGATGAGAGGTCACACTCTATTCGACAAGGTCTGGTCCGTACTTGTCTTATATTTAGGAAGGCGTAGAAGTAGACACAGCTACGAATTGGGTTGGAGCGGACTAAGAGCAGATCACTAATGAATATTAGAAAGAGATCAGGTGAGAGAGTCGACCCTTGGGTAATGCCCGCCGTGATTCGACGCCATCCAGTACTGGCTTCATTGAACAGCCACAAACGATGCTCTCAAATCAGTTCTTTAGAACTGAGATGTTTTACATCAGGCGTCGAATTTTTCACTTTTTTCGTTGCTTGTTTGCAATCTTTTTGTCGCACAAAACAAGTGTGTTTTTGTGCTGAGGCACCGGCCAATAATTATGGGTTTTCACGGCAGGCTTCCAGTTTGTGATGTTTCGGTGTTTATGATTAAAACGTTTTCTTGTTGCTTTTTGTTTTCTTATTTTATTATTCAATATCAATTGCTTTACTAACTAGTACACGTCTGGACCTCTATATATTTCTAGGCGGAAGTGCCTGTTCTTATCTACTAGAATACATCTTTCCTTGTGGCATGCCAGAGTGCATGCATGCGCACAGAGACATCTATGTCTCAGGATAATAATAATAATTATAATAATTATTATTTGCTTAATATAACATATTACATTTCCTCCCAGGCTACTAGCCTTTACCTCTATTTAATTCAATGTCAATAGATATATATTACAATTCATTTACTAATTCAATTCACTTACTAATGATAAACTTAAACCTAACAAAACACAAGTTACAATAATGCACTTAATGGTAAGAATACAATAATGCAACTTGAAAATAACGATGCTGGAGCTGGAATGAACAGCTTATTATTTTAATTCTATCTATGTGTCTTTTAATGAGTTTCCCGTCCTTCAACTTTAATACGTACATTCGTCGTCCTAAGACCTTCACAACTTCAGCATTAAACCAAGAAGATTGATTATTTTTAACATCAGTAGTTAGTACCTGCTGTCCGATTTTCAAAAGTACATTTCGTGTCCCCTTATAATAATATTTTTGTAAGACCTGACTTCTTTGTAAGTTCTTATCTGCAGGTGAGTTCACTTCGTCCTTTGGTAAGGACTTCGGGTTCAGTAGATCTAAACGAGTTTTGATCCTTCTATTAAACATTAGTATTGAAGGTGAGAGATTAGTTGAGCAATGAGCACTACTTCTATAACTTAACAAGAAATTTTGTAAGCTAACCTCAATCTCATAATCAGTTTTGGGCTATCCAATGATTTCATCAATGCAGCCTTGACAGTCTTAACGGAGTTTTCAGCCTGCCCATTTGTTTTGGGGAAGTAGGTTGGAGTAGTTCTGTGAATAATTCCATTTGCAGACATGAAAGTTTGGAGTACGTCGGACATGAAAACTGTTCCGTTGTCCGAAACTATCATGTCACATATTCCATATCGAGCAAAAGTTTCCCTCAGTTTTCCCCTTGTGAATTCTGCGGTGGGAGTTTTTGTCTTAAATATCTCGATCCACTTTGACTTTGAGTCAACAATTACTAAGAACCAGAATCCCCATTTTGGTCCTGCATAATCAACATGTATGCGAGACCACACCCTCCTGGAGATTTCCCAGATTTCCCATCAGTGGAGATTTATTGGGGCTTTGAGAATTTCTAAGACAAGCTTCACATGAACCAATGAGCTTTTCAATGTCTCTATCTAAGTTTGGCCACCAAAAATAATTCCTAGCAACTGATTTGGTTTTGGCTATGCCCATATGTGGTGTATGCAACTCCCTCAGAATGATATCTTTATACTTTTCTGGTACTATAACGCGGTCACCCCATACTATAACTTCCGATTCAATACTAAGCTCTTCCGACCTCCTGTGGTAAGGGGTAAAGCATGTACCTCGTAACCTATTCACTGTCCCACGTTTTATTGCATTATAAAGTCTCCTAAGGGTCTTATCAACTTTCGTCTCTGCAGCTAAATCTTCTAATGAAATTGGTAAACACTCGCATTCACCCAAAAATTTTATTATCGAAGATTCTTCGTCTTCCGTCTCTTCTTTTGCTTTCGAATTATTCATTCTAGACAAAGGATCAGCTAAATTGTCTTTGCCCTTGATATGTTCAATAGAATATTGAAAACCTGCTAAAAATGCTGCCCAACGTTTGAGCCGCTCAGAAGCTATTATTGGAACTCCTTTTTCCGGACTAAAAATTCTAATAAGTGATCTTTGATCAGTACGAAGTTTAAATGACCGGCCTACCAAATATTGATATACATAACTTCTTAACTGCATAAACTATCGCCAAGGCTTCTTTGTCTATGATAGAATAATTCTTCTCGCTGTCACTCAGAGCACGAGAAATGAAAGCTATGGGTCTTTCATTTCTTTTTAAAACGTCCACTGTAGTAAGTACAGCTGCAACGCTGTGCTTGCTGGCGTCAGTAGTGAGGATTAGCGGGGCTGTTGTATCATAATGTGCAAGAGTGATATCTTCAGAAACTTTGGACTTTATTGTTTTGAAAGCTTTTTTACATTCCTCGTTGAAATCGAATTTATGATTCTTTTTAAGACACTCATATAATGGACGCATTATATTCGCAATATCTTTTACAAATTTTGAGTAATAATTTGCTAAACCGCAAAATGCTCTGACCTCTTCAATATTTCTTGGTTCTTTAATGTCAAGAAAATGTTGGACTCTATCCTTGCCTTTTGCTAAACCATTCTCATTAATAATATGCCCAAGATAATTAATGGATTTGGAAAAAAAATTGATTTTTCTTTATTAATTCGCAACCCGGCTCTTTGAAGAGCACTGAAACCCTCTTCTAAACGCTTTAACAGTTCCTCTTCTGAACAACCTGATATGAGAATGTCATCCACATAGATTGAAACCCCTTTTATGCCCATTAAGATTTTTTCCATCTTTTGCTAATAAATACCCGTTGCAGGTTTAATACCATATGGCATTCGCTTCATCTTGAATATCCCCAAGTGTGTACTGAGCGCACAAAGATTTTGGGAATCGTCATCAAGAGGGAATTGCATGAAAGCTTGCTTGGCATCTAGCTTAGCGAAAACTTTCCCTCCGGACAAAGACGCAAAAATATCCTCTATGCGAGGTAATGGGTGATTAAAATCCTTGAGGTGAGCATTAATAGTAACTTTATAATCACCACATATTCTTATACCATTTGGTTTGGATACTACCACGATTGGTGTGCCCCACTCAGAGTTCGAAACCTTTTCTATAAGCCCCTGTTCCTGCCAACTTAACAGTTCTTGCTCAACTTTCTCCCTTTTAGTATAAGCTAAAGGCCTGGGTTTACAAAATTTTGGTCTAATATTGTCGTCTTTTAATTCTATTTTAACTTTCTCATATTTGTATTCACCTAATGTACCATCAAATACTGAAGCATACTTCGTTAATAATTTCTCTAGTTCCCTATATGGATCGAATCGGATATTATTTATCATTTTAAACTCAATATTAAATTTACACAAAAAATCGCGACCTAGTACATTTGATTTAGCATGCATTTCTTATAATGTAAATATCTAAATGATTTGACTTGCCCTGATAAATGACTGAAGCTGTGAAGTATCCTTGACACATTAATTTTTCACCGGTATAGGTTAACAATTTTATCCCCGTCTTCTTTAGGTTGAATTCTGGAAACTTTCTTTTATATTCTATTTCTGTAATTGCTGTCACTCCAGCTCCACTATCTAACTCAAAGGAGCATTCGTTTTCTTCAACTTTAACTAGAAGGGAAAGTGGTTTATTATTTTTAAATTTTACACTAAATTGATTGACCTTAACTAATTCCTGTTCTGTTGTGGCCGGTGATTCCTTTTCTGCTGCAGTCATCGGCTGATTGCATGATTCTCGTGAGAATTCATCAAAATTTCCTTTGTGCTGCGTCGAAGATCCGCTATCTTCAACTAATGCAATTGTGGAAACAAGCTTACTGTTTTTACGACAGACAACTGCCAAGTGACCTTTTTGTTGACATATACTGCACTTATAAGAACGATATTTGCACTTTTGGTGGTTGTGCCCGGGTTTATTGCATCTCCAACAAATTTGCATTTGCTTTGTGTGAAAGCGCACTTTGTCACTCTGTTTTATGTTAACCTTTTGAATGCTGTTAGTTTGATTTTCTTTCATGGTGAACTTGTATTCTGCAGCCCGAGCAATGGATAGCGCTGATTCCAAATCAATGTCTTGCTTTTCTTCGCATATTCGTTGAAAGATTTTGCCATGGAGGCCAGTGATAAATTTGTTTTTAATCAGTGTTGAGATTTCTGCACCGAAACCACAATTTGAAGCTAGTTTCATTATTCTTGCATACCACTCCTTTATAGATTCATCAACATTCTTTTAAGCCTCAAAAATTTTTTGGCGTTCTTGCCATTTATTAAATGCCGGACTACAATGTTGATCCAGTATTTCATACAATTGCTGAAATGATTTACTTTCAGGCTTTTGAGGAGTACATAAATCACGAACTAGCTTATACGTGTTTTCCGTTAATATTGATAACAGCACGCTTACTTTTTCTTCACTTGGCACTTCCACAATTTTGAATAAATGATTCAATGTTTCTTTAAATATTACCCAGTCGTCGTTGCTGGCATCAAATTGTTTTGTTGTAAGAACAAAATTTGCAAGTGCCATGCTGCTTGTGCGACGACATTCTTCCTCCAATTGGAAGCTGGTACTGGGATCTTTGTTTTTCTTACCCATCTTTGATAATTTTTAATCCTCGTCGCCACTGTGATGTTTCGGTGTTTATGATTAAAACGTTTTCTTGTTGCTTTTTGTTTTCTTATTTTATTATTCAATATCAATTGCTTTACTAACTAGTACACTTCTGGACCTCTATATATTTCTAGGCGGAAGTGCCTGTTCTTATCTACTAGAATACATCTTTCCTTGTGGCATGCCAGAGTGCATGCATGCGTACAGAGACATCTATGTCTCAGGATAATAATAATAATTATAATAATTATTATTTGCTTAATATAACATATTACACAGTTGTATAATAAGTTTGATATATACATGTATGTACATAATATACCAAAATTCTTAGAGTTTTTGCTAATTATTTACTATATCACCCCACTTCCAGGGGGTAGGAGTGGGGGTAATAAGGGAGGTTGACCTGAACACGTTTCTTTTGGAATTAGCCCTTGGTCATCCCTTAAAAAGTTATTCACTGTTGAAATTTTGTAAAAATCACATTTTTACAAGTATTATTTTATGACTTTAATATGCAGTTATTGCAGTAATGACTTTGACGCTGGATTGTAAGATCCAAAAACTCTTCCACCCAACCTCTACCTCATTCTCGAATTGGGAACAATCTTTTATTGCTGCTCCCAGAACAGAGGACGGGCGGACTAATAAAGTAAACAATTACCCTATATATGTAATAACATTTAAAAAAATCTTTCAAAATCGGAAACTTTCTTCCTTCATTGAAGACTACCTAATCTTGAAAATATGATAATTCTGATATTCTTTATTATAATTCTATTATTGTAAGTAAACACATACATATATTTAAATTGACCCAAACTAAATGGCTTAAATTTTCTCTGTAAGCAATAATAAAATAAATACACAAAAACATGAATTTTTGCCAAAAAAAACCTATTTCATTTTTCTCAAATTAAAAAAAACGCGATGCTATTTCCTATTAAATCTCTTCCCATTCATTAATTCATTGATAAATTTCAGCCACCGACCAAGAAATCATCGTAGTTTCAGCCCACCCACCCCGTTCCAAAGCAAAACAAAAGGAATACCCGCGCAGGAATCCATTTTTAACCGACTTCAAAAAAGAGGAGGTTATCAATTCGAATGTATGTTTTTTTTTTTTTTCTGTGTATGTTACGCGATTACTCCGCCAATTATGAATCGATTTTGATGATTCTTTTTTTGTTTGGTACGTTATACCTCAGAGGTGGTCCCATATAAATTTTGTAAAAAAATGGTGGTCGGTTCCAAGATGGCGGCCGAATTTTGCAATTTTGTTTCCCGACCCCCTTCATGGATATCAAATGAAAGGGTATGACGAGTAGAATACAATTTTGTAAACAAACTTAAACTAAAAAGTAAAAAATAAAAAATTTTTAAAAAAAAAAACCGACTTCAAAACTACATATACCTATGCATGCATATGTACAAACTTAAACTAAAAAGTAAAAAATAATATTTTAATTACCTCAAAGCAAGAGCCTTAAAGGACAGTTAAAAAAATTATTGATATTTATATATGTATGTATCTATTTAATATTTTTAAAAAGTTCATTTTGGAGTCGGTGCCAGCCAAAGGTATGTATTAACGTAAGTTTTCTTTTGCACGCAAGCTTTCAGGGTATGTATAAACGTAATTGTTCTTTGGCTGGCACCGACTCCAAAATGAACTTTTTAAAAATATTAAATAGATACATACATATATAAATATCAATAATTTTTTTAACTGTCCTTTAAGGCTCTTGCTTTGAGGTAATTAAAATATTATTTTTTACTTTTTAGTTTAAGTTTGTACATATGCATGCATAGGTATATGTAGTTTTGAAGTCGGTTTTTTTTTTTTAAAAAATTTTTTAGATCCGAAACTTTAGCCTTTTCTTCTAACATGCGTCAAGGGCTTTGAAATGCTTTTTTAAATTCAGGCGCAAACCTTCTTTTTTCAATTTTTACTAAAAAATAACAAAATTAAAAAAAATGTCTATTTTATGATTATTTTGCACTCATAAAGAAATATTATTATTTATATTATTAAACTAATGGCCTCGATTCCCAGATCCGACGGGAGGGAAGTGAGTTGCGGATTTGACACTTTGCGATTCTCAGATCCGCAACCCCGAATTTCTTTTTGACATTTTCCGCGCTGTAAAAGTGTGATCCGCAACAAATTTTCTGCGGATTTGAACGACAAATGCGCCTGAGATAATCCGACATCATATATTTCATTATCGCGTGAGTCTTCACTCCGAATTTTCGATTTAAACCTATCCGGGACTGCGGATTTGAGAATCGCAAAGTGTCAAATCCTCACTCACTTCCCTCCCGCCGGATCTGGGAATCGAGGCCAATGTTGAAAGCCCATTCCCATTAATTTTAGAGGTTTAAAACAAAAATTCCTATCACTAAAACTTAAATCGGTACAACTATCGCCATCTAACAAACCAGCTGGAAAGATGTTTGTCCATATCTACTTACTCTATAATCAATGACGGGCCTGTGTGAATTGGGACTAAATTGATGACTAAACTAAATTTTGCAGTTTTTGTCGTTAATGAAGGGAATTGCTGTGTGAATTCATTTGATGACTAAATTCAATTGACAATAGTTTTTACTTTTAAGCTATGTATGCTGTTCCTAAGTACGGCGGTCAAGAAAATGTTCCCCATATAAAGTGTATGTAAAAAACGCCTAAGTAATCGGTCAAGAAATGCTATAGGAATTTTTGCTCAAGAAATTTCTGTACCTAGTACGCTGTTCGCTCAAGAAAAATGCTAGTACTATTCTGACACATAGATGGATCCTTTTCCTAAGGCGGTTAAGAAAAAATTGGAAAGACCATTTTTTCTTGACCGAAATTGACGGAAAGTAGATTTGGCGTTTTCACTAACGTGATTATTATTTGAAGTGATTATTTTAGTGTGCAATGATGTCAAATGTCAATTTTGAATACGGAAAAAAATCATCGCATTACTTGTCGAAATTTTCTGTACCGGGGTCAAGAAATAATAAGAACATTTTTCTTGACCGCCGTACTTAGGAACAGCATACTTAGCTTTATAATTTATAGTATATTGAGATGATTATGCGCCATCTGTTTGTCGAGAGGATGAATCAACGATTTTCGGTTGTTGTCTGAACTAAGAATTTATGTACTATACTAACGAGCGATAAGCGAAGACAACTTCAAGCTGGTCGAAACTTAAGGAAATAAAAGAACCTACCACAAGGAACCAGAAAACGAAGGTTCCAGAAAGTAGACAAAGGTGGAGCTGCCTATATAAAAGCGCCTGGCAGCCGCTATCGAGTCAGTTTTGATTATAAAGGCGATACAAGTGTTTTAAAGTGAGAACAGTGAAAAGTAGTGAAATAAATAGCGATAATTAGAATTGAATGGTGCGAAATATTTAATTTGCTAGTGATTATAGTGAACTGTAAGAATTGTGTTAGTAATTAAATTGTGTTTTGGTTTGTGATAAATAAATTATTGTGTGGATACTTAAAAAGTGTATTCCTTAATTAATCCTACGAATCCGTTAAGCCGTAAAAACGTAACAATTGGTGTCAGAAGTGGGATTAATTAAGAGATAAGTGAAATAAGTGAACTTGAACAATAAGTGTGATTGGAATTTAAATTTTGTGCGTGAGAAATAAGGACTTATTAATAAAATGGGTCGAAAGCTAGTGGATTTGCGCACTGTAGAGTTGAAAAAAGAATTAAGTAAACGCTCGCTGTCAACGGTGGGGGCTAAAAGTTCCCTAAACGCCCTGCTTCGAGAAGCTATGGTGAACGAAGGTAAGGATCCTGAAACCTACATGTTTGAAGACGAGGTAGAAGCGGAGCCAGAAGAAACGACAGTGAGTATGGCAGAACTTTTTAAAACATTGATGGTGATGAAGGAAGCGCAAGAACGGTCATCAGCAGCGCAAGAACGTGCATCGGCAGAGATGAAGGAAGCGACATCCGAGATGAAAGAAGCGCAAGAACGGTCATCCGCAGCGCAAGAACGTGCCTCAACAGAGATCAAGGCTGAAGTGATGGCGCTAAAAGACGAACAGAAATTGTTGGCAATAGCTCATGAACGTTCGTTAGCAGAGCTCAAAGAGTCGATGGAAGAACAGAGGAGCCAGCTGGATAACATGAAAGAAAATGTAAGGAATGATCTGGAAAGTCTCGAATCTTCCATCAAGGAAAATGTAAGGAATGATCTGGAGAAGCTCGAAAATTCCATGAGGGAAAATGATGAAAAGTTGAAGATGGAACTAGAATCGGTCAGAGCTGACCTGGAAAGGGTAAAGATTCACCACCCAGCGACGGCATCTCATGAAGTCATCGGAGTTAGGAAACTGCAGCCTCCAACTTTCGACGGGCAAAGCCCATGGCCTACTTACAAGCTCCAATTCGAAGCAGCAGCAGCAGGCAATTTCTGGACTGAGGAGGAAAAAGCAATGGCCTTAACTTTGTCACTAAGGGGTACAGCAGCAGAAATATTGCAGTCAATACCAGCAGAACATCGCAACAGCTACGGATTCTTAGTTCAAGGGCTGGAAATGCGTTACGGTGATCAACACATGCAAGAGGTTTATCGACTTCAACTTCGCAATCGACTTCAAAAGCCAGGAGAAACTTTACAACAACTATGCGCCGATATCGAGAGGTTAGTGCATCTGGCTTATCCTAGCTTCGGCCAAGACTACATCAACGAAGTAGCAAGAGAGGCTTTCCTTAACTCATTTACCGACCGGAACCTACAACAAGCGGCCAGATTGGCTGGAAAGAAGACTACAGCAGAAGTTCTGGCATATGCTCTGGCATACGAGGCAGCGAAGCAAGCAACAAGGAATACGGTCCACCTCAGGGGAATCAATATGACTGAGAACATTTGCCATCGAGTCAACACCTCGGAAGTACGTCGTCGTCTACGATGCTGGAACTGTGGCGAGCCGGGCCATTTACAAAGGAGTTGCCGAAAGCGAAGGAGAGTGGAATCGCCAGGGAGTAGGAGTGGCTCAACATGCTGTGAAAAATGTGGACAACGGCAGAAAGGCGACCGGAGGGAGTTAGTGGGGAAAATGGAGACCCCTGATGTCATCGTCAACATCACCCAACTGCAGCGTGGCAACAACAGCCTTGTCATCGAGGGGAAAGTTGGTGATGAACAATACACAATTACCGTGGATACAGGTGCTTCAAGGTCTGTCATCAGGGCTGATTTGGTCGGTAGAAAGTGGCTGAAAAACGCGGACCAGTACATTCTGAAAACTGTAACAGGAGAACCAGTGAAATTACATGGGGAAACAATGATGGACGTGGTACTCGGCGACATTAAGTTTACACATGCGTTCCTGGTAGCTGACATAGTAGACGAGTGTATTCTTGGTTTGGACTTTATGACAACACACGGAATACTATTGGACCTTGGAGAATTGATGATGAAACACCGCAACAGGGGAATTCCAATGGATACTGCACTGTCCCGGCGACCATGCGAACCAGGTTTTAAGTATCGTTGGCGTATTGAGGAAAAGTGTCAAAAGACGACTGCGGAGCCAAGCATAAAATATGAGGACCAAGGAATTCGAGATGCGCAACGCGACGACCCGGACATTTCTGCGATTTTGTCATGGAAAGAACACAACCAGAAGCCTAAATGGAAAGACATCGCAGAGAGAAGTGAAATCCTGAAGAGCTATTGGGCCCAATGGGATTCATTGCATATCGAAGGAGGAGTATTGAAGCGCAAATGGGAAACAGCTGATGGTACTTCTCATCGAATGCAGGTGTTAGTCCCTCGTGCTGGAATAACAGATATTCTTGAGGAGTGTCATAATAGCCCGTCAGGAGAACATTTGGGAGTCAACAAAACTCTGTCAAAAATAAAGGAGAGATTCTATTGGCTTCACATGCGGGAGGATGTTACGAATTGGTGTCGCAAATGCACAGCTTGTGCCGGCAGCAAGGGTCCTCGAGTAAGAGCGAAAGGAGAAATAAGACAACACCACGTTGGAGCCTCAGTTGACAAAATCTCAAGGGAGAATCCAAAGACGGCCAGTGACAGGATGAAACCAAGGTACGATCTCCGAGCAAACTGTAGCGGATTCCAGGAAGGTGACCTCGTTTGGCTGTTCAACCCTCGAAGACGGAAAGGCAAGTCTCCGAAACTTCAGCGTCAGTGGGAGGGGCCCTATAAAATCCTAACACGGATCAACGATGTGGTCTACAGGATTCAACAAGGACCCAAATCAAAGAAGAAGATTGTGCACATAGACAGGCTGTGCCCATATCATCAGCCGGATCCAGGATGGACAACTGTTCGGGACGAACAGTCCTAAGAAGGGGGCAATGTGATGATTATGCGCCATCTGTTTGTCGAGAGGATGAATCAACGATTTTCGGTTGTTGTCTGAACTAAGAATTTATGTACTAAACTAACGAGCGATAAGCGAAGACAACTTCAAGCTGGTCGAAACTTAAGGAAATAAAAGAACCTACCACAAGGAACCAGAAAACGAAGGTTCCAGAAAGTAGACAAAGGTGGAGCTGCCTATATAAAAGCGCCTGGCAGCCGCTATCGAGTCAGTTTTGATTATAAAGGCGATACAAGTGTTTTAAAGTGAGAACAGTGAAAAGTAGTGAAATAAATAGCGATAATTAGAATTGAATGGTGCGAAATATTTAATTTGCTAGTGATTATAGTGAACTGTAAGAATTGTGTTAGTAATTAAATTGTGTTTTGGTTTGTGATAAATAAATTATTGTGTGGATACTTAAAAAGTGTATTCCTTAATTAATCCTACGAATCCGTTAAGCCGTAAAAACGTAACAATATGTTTTGTTATACAGTAAAGCTATGTATGCTGTTCCTAAGTACGGCGGTCAAGAAAAATGCTTTTATTATTTCTTGATCCCGGTACAGAAAATTTCGACAAGTAATGCGATGATATTTTTCCGTGTTCAAAATTGACATTTGACATCATTGCGGGATTTTTTTTTGAGTATTATAAAATATGTAAATAAAATTTTTCTGTTATGTATACAGTTTTTTTCGGTGTTGGATCAAATTCAAAAACTCCCTTCGCACAATAAAAAAAGGAATTTTGTTAAAAACCAAATTCGTCACGATTTTAATTTAAAACAATTCAAAAATTCCACACTAAAATAATCAATTCAAATAATAATCACGTTAGTGAAAACGCCAAATCTACTTTCCGTTCAACCTCGTAATGCCAATTTCGGTCAAGAAAAAATGGTCTTTCCAATTTTTTCTTAACCGCCTTAGGAAAAGGATCCATCTATGTGTCAGAATAGTACTAGCATTTTTCTTGAGCGAACAGCGTACTAGGTACAGAAATTTCTTGAGCAAAAATTCCTATAGCATTTCTTGACCGATTACTTAGGCGTTTTTTACATACACTTTATATGGGGAACATTTTCTTGACCGCCGTACTTAAGAACAGCATACATAGCTTAAGCAACTAAATTTATGGATGCAGAAGATATCATTATTGACAGCAGCCTATTAGTTCTTCACTTTATTTCCCATTGTATTGAACTATTTTGAAACAAATTCATCACATTGATTATCTATAAGTAGATGCGTAATCATGGGACCTGCGAGGATGGCGGGTGTTGATGTTTGGCGGCGCTAGCGTCTGTTTTCTTTTTGCGGTTTGTGCTTTCGGTAAAACTTGCAAGATTTGGAAGCTTTGGTTTGGAGTTCCGATAATATATAATAAAAAAGCTGAGGGTTATCGATGATGGAAATAAAGTGTACATAAGAAGGTATTTTCTTGGAACATTAAAATGAAGTTGAATTTATTTTGGCTGGGGCGCGGTGCCGTATACAAATTTGAGATATCGAATCTCATGATTTTTCAGTTTTCGGACTTTTTGATTTTATGAGACTTATTTGCATTAGTTAGCGAAAAGTCCATTTGCAACGCAAAGGAATGGGAGGGGAGGGGTGTCGAAACACCGTTTTGAAACTATGGCCTCGATTCCCAGATCCGGCGCGGCGCGGAAGTGAGTGCGGATTTGAGCCTTTGCGATTCTCAAATCCACAACCGCGAATCTCTCTTTGATATTTTCCGCGCTTTAAAAGTGTGATCCGCAACAAATTTTCTGCGGATTCGAAACCACAAATGCGCCTAAGATAATCCGACATCAGGTATTTCATTATCGTGAGTCTTCATTCCGAATTTTTGATTTAATTGAATCCGGGACTGCGGATTTGAGAATCGCAAAGTGTCAAATCCGCACTCACTTCCGCGCCGCCGGATCTGGGAGTCGAGGCCATTTCTCTTCATGTTTTTTGGTGGCTGATTATGAAAATCAGCAGGAAATTTTAGGACTGCAATAAAGTATGTTTGTCACCCTTATAAATATAAAATACACCCCTTTTTAAGGATAAGGATAATTATAATAATCAAATTAAATGCAATCTTTTTTATATTTATTTGCGAAGGTGTTTGATTTTTATTTAATCTAGCCAAATTTTATCAAGCATTAAGGGGATAAAACTAAAGGGAAGTAATATTTTAAAAATAAACTTTATACAGCAGCTTTTTTCTACGTTTTGGGTAATTGGTGCTGCTACCGGATTGCAGGTTGGTTGCTTGGTATTGTTAAGAAGAAATAAGTCATTTTCAACCACCCCTAGATACAGGTTGTATTTGAAAAATGATTCAAATATTTTTATGTGTTTAAATTTTATTTTTGATGAAATAATATCAAAAATAAATTGGAAAATTTATTTAACCTCAATGCGGTGAATCCACCCTTGAATCAAATTAAAATAAAAAAAAAAACTTGAAAAATGTTGTACGATTTTTGAACAAATTTCCCAAAATATAGTCCATTATTTAGTTTGTCATATCATGGTTCATTGTCTTGCAGTAAGATTAGTACAAGGGTTAACCATTATGATCTTTGGGAGGTAGAATTGACGAGGAATTCTGCGTTTGAATTCTTGGATGTTGTAGGAGCTATACTAACCGATTCTTCCAGAATCCAGTTGTTCTTTTTAGAAACGAATTCCTATTTTGTAGAGTGCCCGAAAAGAGGGCTGCAGGTGGAAGGAGTGAGACGAGTTATCTAATTTGATGCTGAGGGAATAAGATTGCCGTGCAGGCCGGAGAGGGTTTATTTCGATGGTACTGAAATAGTGGCGATAGAATGTTTTATGTTTAGCAAGTAATTTGTTGATCTACACAGGAAACACCAAGATTTATTGATTGTCAGTTCGCCTTCGACGATAACTTCGGAAGTTTACGGGATAAAACTGATCCGATAAAACTCCGTTTTTACAACCCAGCGGGAAATGTAATGGCTAGGTAAGCGAGGTGATAATGAGATGGACCCATTACCTTTGTGATGAAATAATAGCTTACTTTTACATAGGGATGTCCTATGGCGGTAAGTACTTACTGTAGGCATTACAAACGAGGACTTATTTCAGAGGTGAAGTGTATTAAGTGAATACATAGATTACCATGTATGGCCCGCAGAATAAAATTCTGGCTACCCTTTTTAGCATTAAAAACATTACTATCCAAAATTACCATTGCATTTCAGCTACATTTGGTGAGAATTTTACTAGCAAGATATCTTTTTGACTGCACTGCACGATCCACACCGAACGAATTTGGAGGACGGAATAAACTCAAGAAGAGAGGCTTCGACAAGACAAAGAATAATAAAAGCACATCACATTTCCAACGAAAGTATTTCACAAGCCATTACCTAGTCGCTTATCTAGCCATTACAATGTAAAGACCTCCATTTTACTAAATTTGCAGTAGAATTTTTCAATTACCATGTAAGCGGTTACACAAATCATTAATGAATTCTTGGGTTACCTGAGCAACCCCTCGCTAGTTTTCCCGCTGGGAAGTAAAGCCTTTGATTTGTTACATATAGGGTGTTAGTAATACTCTATTTACAAATTTTATAGCGCCAACTATTAGGAGTCCTAGCATACGTGACAGACCCTGTACAAGCAGTTGCGGAAAATTGTAAAGATGAGAGGATGAATATTAACAAAACCAGTTAATACTAAGTAACACTTCACACTTCAGCCTGTCCCTGTTATGCTTTCTGTAAATTTTGGAAAGAAGAATTCAATTGTTTTACAGTTCCAGGATGATGTGGATCTATCATAGCCATGGTCCTAAATCCAAAGCAATGCCTGAATGCAAAAGGATCTTTTTGATTGAAACCCGTGAATTAATGCCTACTGGGGACACCACGATATAAAAAACGCGCCCTGTACTCGATCTCTTAGGTGGTGTGGAAGAGAGTGCACAAGACTTATTATATTTATAAAGCACTTACAATTCCTGGTGCGTTATAAATTTTAAAATATTCTTTTGGAGTAAAGTGCGACAGTTTAGCATGGAATGGTTTTACATAAAGAAAGATTTTACTTTTTCCATATCATTAAACATCAAATCTTAATGATGAGGCAAAATACTTCATTGCCTGGGATACTATAGCGAGCCCTTCCCGCCGTTTTATCGTAGCGACATTTTTTCGAAAATTCGTTTTTTACCGCAAACGACGTTAATTTAACCTTCGAAACATACCACCAATTTTGACATTAATCGGATAATAAACTAGCCTAACTAATAAAATAATTAGCCTAACTAATTTCAGCCCATTACAAATAACAGATACAAAAATAAGTAAGAAAAACCTTCTCTTATAAAATTTACTTTTTGTCGGTTACGATAAAACGGCGGGAAGGGCTCGATATGATAAAAACCTCTTCCATATGTAATTTAAAACTTTTTACTGAAATTTTCTCAGGCTCAACTTTTGGTCGAAAATAGAAAAATTTTTATATTCTGTACAAAGCAGAAATTAAAATTTGCGGCACCGTATCCACCTGCAGACAAAAGAATATGATTTCATAAAAAAATAAAAAAAAAATAAAAATCTTCCACGACTAAATTTTTCCCTAAACCTGAAAAATCGTTATTAAACAACACAACAACAAAAATTCCGAAAATTTTGTCTCAAAGAACGGCAGCCGCAATCGCAAGTATCCCAATTCATGTGATTGCTATATACATGAATTCAAAAGTTCAATGTACATAAGCAGCGAAACCGATAGACAGCTTTTATATATTTCGAAAGCTCTTGAGTCTCAGTTTTAACATGGATTTTTGAAATCAGTGTAAGTAAGGCCATCTATGTCCAAAGCCCGCAAACAAGGTTACGTATCTACTTATAGATAATCAATGTTCATCATCAATTTAGTCAACTGTCAAAAAATTTAGTCTCCTCGCCAAAAGACTAAATCTGTATTATCGACACTAAATTTTAGTCATCGAATTCACACAGGCCCGTAAATCATTAGTTCAGACATCAACCAGAGTTGTTACCGACAATCGTTGATTATGCTTTTTCACAAACAGATGGCGCATAAATCATCACAATATCTTTATTATTGTAACTTTCCACAAAATCTTTCTTTTTTCCATTCAAAGTCGCACCACGTTCTCTAATAGCATGTACACACCGACTTGGTTATCTCTTTACGTGGTTTCAAACTATTTCAAAACTAACAACTGTACACACTAACTCGATTGGTTATATCTGTCATTTGTATTATTCGATATCGATGTCAATTCATGTTTTAATGTGTCAATTATATGTTATGTTTGTTTTTAATTATGAACGTAATGGTCATAAAAATAATAATTAAATGAAAAAAAGAAGCTACATATTTGGAGAGAAATTGGGAGAATAATTTTTAATGTGTTTCTTAGCAATGTTGTGCAAATAAGTTTGAATTTCTTGGCCACAATTAATAGAGCCTTATGATGCTAATGCACTCGCTATTTCTTTGAAAATGTGTGAATTTTTCCTATTTCCTTTTAACCCTTACCCTTGTGGACCAAACAGATCTTTTTTTCATTTTAATTTCAGCGACAAATTTCAAAATATCATGTCTACATGTCTGTTTACAACAAATTTTGGTAGATTATTGTAAACTTTCAGTGATAGATGGCACTCATACCAGTTAATTATCGTGGTTAAACCCGTTAACCATTGAAATTTTGCTTGGTTTGCGATTTTTGCTTGGTTTGAATATCTATGGCAAACCATGCACAAACCATCAAAATTATCATGGTTAACGCTTGAAACCATCTCAATAGTGGTAACCAAGTCGGTATGAACATGCTATAAGCAGTTATTTAAATCATTCACTTATAAATGGCCGTAGGATGCCATAATATCACACACATACACTACTATTGCAACATACGTTTTGAGACGTTTTCACAGAACACGGTACCACATGACCGGTACACATTCAACTTTCCATTCCACTTTTTGACGTTCAACTTTTTTTTCTCTTTCACTCCAATGAAAAGTTTGAAACAGACTAGAGTTGAAAGGAAAATGGAAAAATGCTCAGAATGGAATGGAAATTTGCGTTCAACTTTTGTATTTTCGTTCAACATTTTTATGAGTGTGCGTATATTTATGAATATGAGTGTACACGGATAGCAGTGAGAGACGAGATTTTCGATCTTCTTCTTGAAAAATTGAAAATGTGTAGACACGAGCGACAGAATTGAACGTCAAAAAGTGGAATGCAAAGTTGAATGTGTAGAACCGGTCCATGACAGTTTGTTTACTGTATGGCTAGTGGCTCCATCTGCGACGACCTTTGCGTAATGTTCCCTTTGAATAGAGAAGACAAGGAAGTGCAATCTATTAAACACGGGGAAGCATTTTGGCAACACTAATGCATAGCATTCTTTACGGATTTGTGTCTAACCCGGACAGTGGCTGCGGGAGGGATATCGTTTCTCAGCAACCATCTCGGTGAGAACGCTTCACTTGGCTAAATGTTTGAAGCAGACCCTTCGCAAAACCTGAACAAATTTCACTACGACTATGTCCGGGTTAGACAGTGTATTTTATTGTTGTGGTTAAAGTGGAAGGGGAGAATTAGAGAGAAAATTTCTTGATCCCAAGTGCTTCCCTCAAATCCGTGTACATGTACGCTATTTTCGGTTGCTTATCTTCTCTATTCAAAGAATGTTCCTTATTAAAATTTCCCGTCGAAATGGACATCCATGGTGCCTTTTTTTAATCTGTTGTGTTCTGTAACATTAAAAATAGCCCAAGGGAAATTTTCAATATCATTAGGTGAGTTCGCGTACTCGCTTGCGGGTTCCATCGGGCGCCAAAAAGCGCCCGAAACCGCCAGATTTCTGTTCGTTTCTGTAGGAACGGTGGTTTCGGGCGCTTTCTGGCGCCCGATGGAGCCCGCCGGCGAGTACGCGAACACACCTATTTAGATTAATTACTGCTTTGAGTGTTTTAATTTCTTCTAACATTGTATAAAAATCGGGTTTATTTATCTCTCCATTCATTTTTCTCTTTTCATTCAGGAAATAAAACAAATTATTTTATTCGTCAACTATCAATTTTAGAAACGTACATATGTGAGAAAAGGGAAATTTAAAATTTCCCTTTATGCTGGATACTGTCCTCGAAAATGATCGGGGACAATAATTTGTATGGACGTTGTTCTAGAATAGATTAAAAAAACGCAATACGTTTGAGGCAATTAAGCTTTAACAACGCAAGTGTGGCGATTAATAAACTAATTTACTTAACAGAATAGACGAATTAATTTAAAAATATAATAGGAGCATTTTCCTGCAAAATTAAATCAACAATTGCACAATTCGAATTTTTCAATAAATTTCAATTTTAATCTTAATGTAGTAGAGCGAAATAAACGACGTAATATTTGGTTATTGCCTTTTAAAAGACAGAACGCACTCTAACAAGAATCAGCTGCTTTGGCCGCCGTTGTGCATCGTTTTGTTTGCTTGGTTTAACTCGTGGTAAAATGACTTTATTTATTTCGGTAAATTTTATTATACGTAAGTGAATCTAATTTGTGAATTCATGACAATTTTATTGTATACAAACGGATTTATAATCGCGCGTGAGCTGTTTTTATTAGTGTTTATTTTGTAAGAATGTGGTAGAAACTTGCAACAACCCACAAGGAAAATTCAGAATGCTTCCTATTGGTAGGAATAAGGAAGCCTTCCTGTTCGTTGCCCAGAGAAGGTATAGAGAATTTTTTTAATTTTATTTCCGCAAAAGCTTCATTCTTAGTCTTCCATCCAATGACATGGATGGATAAAAAGAATATGAACTAGAGCACGGAAGGGAATGCTTCCAAACTCGAGAATGCTTCCTCGGAAGGTTTCCAGCATTCATGATTGTATGTTTCCTTTTCCTTGTGGGAAGTCAGGTTTTTTAATGCCATCGTCGATTTTAGTATCGCAAATATTAATTGCAATATTAAGGTAATTGTGCTTTGGCATTCTCAGTTTCGTAATGAATATTAAGATAATGTGAAGTGCGATCCTTTTTTTAATAAAGTGATGCTCCGAGGCTTTTTCGCAGTATGAATTGTGGTAAGGTAAGTAATTGTTTCCAGCTCTCCGAAGTATTTTAAAAAGCAGTGTCTATTTGCGCGGCCATCCGTGCGAACTCCGTGTATCCATGTATATCCAGCGGGAAATGTAAGCATTCAGCACGCATTTTTCAGGCATTCCTGCGAAGGCGTGGAGGCATTAAGGCCCAGTTACATAGCAGCGTTGCGTTGCGTAGCTGAGCATGACTTTTCACAACCTAGTCACATAACAGCTTAGCGTTGCGTTATTTGACAAATAAAGTTCCATTAATTGGCACCCACCTCATTTCTTTTTTTACATTGAGGTCCTAGGGAGGGAAGGTACCCAGTCAGCCAAAAATGTATTTAAAATCATATATCAGTAATTGGTTGGTTGAGTAATTTTTGGTTAAACTTTAGATTAGTAGTGGTAATTGAACATGAATTTAATTTGTTAGGGAATTGATGAACCCTGAAATGAATACTTTTGTGTATTGCAATGGCTGTACCGCCATAACCATCAGCTCTGTCTTTTCTGACAATATTATAGTTTCGCAGTTTAACATGGCCAGATGGCTTGAGCCAAGTCTCCGCGATTACTACAATGTCAGTATTGGACAATGTTAAAAACTGCTCCAATTCATCAAGATTTTTTAATATACTTTGTATATTTAATTGTAAGATTTGGATTATCTTGATTTAGGTGTTACTTTAGTTAAGTCTGTAAATTTGGTGCCATCTATTTTTGGGAGCAGTTTGAGAATCAAGGATTTCAGGGATTCATCAGTTATTTCAAGAGCAATTTTTTTATTATTTTCATTAATGGAGACATTGTTTAGAAATTTAATTGATTCTCATTTAAGGGTTTTCACAAACTTACTAATCTCAATTCCATGATGGAGTGGTGATTTAGGTGTTGGAGAGGGGGTTCTTTTTTGTGGGGACCACTGACATATAGAATGGACTGCTTATGAGAAATTTCTCATGGCACCAATTTGTTCCATAGGCTACAAACCTTTTTTCACTCCATGTAAACACCGGAATCACTTTTAAAATTTACATTTTTTTAAATACGTACTTAAAACATTAAAACAACACAAATATTTTGTTTAAAAAAATTAATAAACACTATTTTCACTTTTTCACCTTTTAAAATGCCTTTTTTTCATTAATTTGCAAATTTTATATGTATCTGATTTAAGTTCTCAACGCCTGTCTTAACAACTGACATTCTCACCGGGGGCTTATGGGGAAAAGAGCAAAAGATATAAACATCACTATACCCATCTATTTTTTTCTAATTGATTTAAGGCAAAAGATATAAACATCACTATACCCGTCTATTTTTTTCTAATTGATTTTATTTCTGAGTGCTTCTGTCAGTTTGGGGGCTTATGGATGAGCGAGCGACTATACCTTTTTGGTGCCATCGGTTTGTATGGGAATAATTGCTGATGAGCAGTCCATTATTATATGTCAGTGGTGGGGACTTAAAAGCGTTTTTATTTTTTTTTATTTGTGAGGACAGATATTTGTTCGGCGAGCTCGGACTCCCTATCAGTCGGACCCGGTGTTTTTTTTTTGATTTTTTTTAGTTAAGTTGTGAGTGTGACTATGGCTCGATTGGACTGCAGATCTGGATCTCGATTTAATAATTCTCCAGGCATCGCTTCTGGAAAAGTTACCTTGCCTCATTATTTTGATAATTTCTTTTTCTTTAATCCACGATGGACATGCTGTGACATATGATGCATGGTTACCTTTGCAATTTATGCAGCTCTCTTTTTTATTACATGATTTGCCTTCTCCACAGTCTTTGCTAGCACATCTCCCACATATAGAGTACTTAACTTTACAGGATCTTGCAATATGGCCAAATCTTTGGCAGTTGAAACATCTTAGGGGGGAGTTGATGAATTTGTTGGTTTTGAAAGAGAGATATAAAATTTTTAGAGAGGAAGGAATTTTAGGGCCTTTTATGAATACTTTAATTTTATTTGTGGGGACCAGTATTTTTTTTTCCGTCAATATATTTGTGCCATTTTATCCTGAATACCGTTATAAATTTAAATTCAGGGTTGGAAATGTTTAAGGACTCTAAGATTTGATCTTCCGTTATTTCTTCATCTACTCCCTGTAGGAAGATTGGAGAAGCAATCGAGTTTAGGGGAATGAAGACTTTATGATCTTCTGAAAGAGGCGGATTTAACCCGCCGTATGCTACATGGTTTTTTGTGTACATAGTCTGCTACATGGGGTATTTCGTTTCCTTGTATACTTCAGGGTACTAAAAATGCTTTAAAAAATCTAACAAAATTTGGGTTTTCTCTTTTAAGTGTTAACTTTAATTTTTATTTGTTTTAATAGCCAAAGAATAACTTTCAATATTTTTAATTTTTAATAATTCATGCAAGAATAAGAGTTTTTAAAGGTAATCTTAAAAAAATCATAATTTTAAACATAATTATCGTATTCAAACATATAAAAGCGAATATTAAAGAAAAATTGACACAGTTTTAAGAAAAAAATAGTTAAAATATATAGTATACAAATTTAGCCTTCATTTTTTACTTAGAAGTAGGTACACAAATTTCCTAGGATGTTAAAGGTTTTTTTTTTTTGTAACAAAAAAGCTAACAAAAGCTACTTTTTTTTTAAAGTTTTTGTTCATTTATTTATAAAAATAAAAAATAAAATAAAAAAGACGGGAAGTGCCATGGCTTCTCGATGGCACAGTAGACATGAATATGTCTTATCCCTGGGGTCTATTTGTTTCTTGTTCTTATTGGAAATCACCTTCTTGTTCTTATTGGAAAGAACCCCTGGAGGGGGTCGAAAGGAATGCACACAACAATATATATCTGGCTCGCTTCAATACATACCCTTCAACCACCTTATCCTTTTCCACAATGTAACAGAATACAAACACACGAAACGAAATCGTTCAAAATAAAAAAATTGTGCTTTTGCAAAAATTCTAAACGCGCCGCGGCCGCACCACACTCAATCCGCAAACTGCGTAGTAAGAAAATTCCCTGATATCGATTCTGATTCCGCCCCGCTTCGAAAACACAAAAATATCGCGCGACGGACGACTCAAGCACACCTTTTCTAATGGGGAACATCCACAGGCCAACTAGTTGTCCTAACTGAGTTGTGTTGTCACTGAATCGCATCGTGTGTGGGGCAGTTGGCAAACTGATTTGACAGTTGGGGTTTCAGTTGGGATAAATCAAAATCTTTTAATTTTATGAGGGCGGGGTTTAGAGTTTGGGCTACTAGTCGCACTGTGTGTATTGCAGTTTGGCAAACTACTTGGATGAATTAAGTCTGAATTCGAAGAATATATTTTTTTGCAAGTTTATTTTGCATTATTTTTAATTTAAATTATGAAAGTTCACATATTATTAAATTATTTTCATAATTTATACTTTTAGAATTTAATTTATATTTTGAAAAATATAAATATTCATATTAATAATTAAAAACAATTATAATTAATCTAAAAAATCATCTTTCTCCAATTTTTATTATTATAAAACTTAGTCGCGGGTTTTCTACAATTTCATTTAACTTTCAAATTGCCTATAAAATATCGAATTGACAGTTGAAATATCAACTCAGTAGAAGCGTTTGTGGCAAAACAACAACTTTTTACACAACTCAGTTTGGACAACTAGTTGGATGGGCCCCATAAGCTGTTTAAAAAATCTCACACAAAGTAAAAAATCCTGGACACTTTTTCTCACTCTTGGAACAAGAACTCGCAGCGATTGAACAAAAAAAAAGCTGCTATGATATTGGACGCAAAAAAGCTGCTAGCATAGCTTCTTGTTAATGTATGTGCTCGAAACAGTCATTTTGGCAAAACGACAAATATTCATGTCAAAAGAAATGTCTCGAAAATTTTCTAACCTTAAGAAAGGTTTCGATAATATTTTCACCTAAAAATATGCAGAATTAAATATAAATTTAATTTGCTTCTAAAATTTATCCTAAAAGTATGCTAAACAGTAATGAGTCATGGTAACGATTTTCGTCTCCGCACATTCTTTCAAATAGACCCCAGGGATAAGACATATTCATGTCAAAAAATTCAATATTATTTGATTATTTGTAAAAATTATAAATTTATTATGCAATTTCTACAAACTGCAACACGATGTTCTTCACAAACTGCTTCTTGGCATTTTATGCAACAATACTTCGTTTTCTTGTCTTTATTTCTGTCACAAGAAGTGTATCTTTTTGATTTAAGTAATTTATCCGAATCGCCTGATTTATTTTTATTGGGATCTGGAATATCTAAAAGCTTGCATATATTTAGTTTTGTTAATCTTGGTACTTGTGGAATTTCCAATCGTGACTTCATGTGTGGTGTCATTAACTGCATGCTTAATTCTAATAAGTAATCACTATGATTTTTTGGTTGAACATTGAGTGAAAAATTATGTAAAATTAAGCTATTGAGCCTGGTCTAACATTCCAAAAAAGAATCTTAGAGGCCACCTTCTCGTTGCCCTAGCACAACTATAATTAGAGATGAGACGATCAAATATATCGGTGCCTCCTTTAGTTTTATTATAATATTCAATGATATTTGGCTTTCCACTTTCTTCTATATTAACTGTTTTGTGATAAGACGACAACATTAGTACCACTGTATTTTTTTTGGACAAAAAGATAATAATATGTTGTTATTATCGTATCCGTATCGAGTAGCTCCTGCTGATGCTGTTCTCTTAAAACTTTCAGGTAGTTGTCGTTTATTTTTTCGTAAAGTTGCGACCATCCTTAAGTTATATTTTTCTTTCATGCTATTGAAACACTCTACTGATGAGAACCAATTATCGCACGTTATAATTCTATTAGTGTTGTGAATCGGTTCAGTTAATTTTCTAACATAAAATGATGGAATTGACTCTCCAGTAATATTTTCAGCTACTCGTCCTGCATATGGAATGGCATTGAACATATAATATGTCTTAGCATCGTTAATCGATACTATTTTTATTCCATATCGAGCTGGCTTATTTTTGATATATACACGTGCACAAAATTTTCCTCTGAAGCCCAATAATTGTTCGTCGATAGTCACTTGCTGTGAAGGTGTGTAGTTGTTGGTGCAATTTTTTATAAATACATCCCAAATCTCACGAATAGGAGCTAGAGCGTCAATTGATCTTCTTTCTTCCCTGGTTGATTTGTCGTCAAATCGTAGACGGCAAATAATGAATTGAAATCTGCGACATGGCATCACACAATTGTAAATAATACCCCGAAAATTTTCCATCCATAACTTTGATAACTTTACTGTAGAATCTTTCCTTAATCCTATGTATAAAAGAATACCTAAAAAATTTTCTCTAGAATCTTTCCTCAATCCTATGTATAAAAGAATACCTAAAAATGCTCTTAGTTCTAAAACGTCAAGCTGTTTCCAGTAAGGATGTTCTTTTAATTGATTTTTTTCGGCATAAGATGAAATTTCTTCATTAGTATGTAGAAGAATCTTGTCTAAAATATCATTTGATAGTAATAATGACCAAAATTCTATTGGAGATTTGGCCAATAAACTATCGTTCTTTAGTTGTGGTAAATGTACAACACCTAAAGATTTTGATCTTCTACCACGAGTTTCAGGCAACTCCTTGCACCATTTATGCTGGTCTTTACCATAATAGAATTTAGCCCGACTTTCTGCTCTTTGTTGTCCAACATTTTCTTTGTCTGAATCAGAGGACTCGGAAGCAGACTGTTCACTAGGAATCACTTCATGTTCTTCAAGTTCATAATTCGCGTCATCATCCTCTTCGCCGCTTGACGAATCATAACATAAATCTTCACGTGGGGTAAGTGACTCGATAACTTCCTCTGCTGGTCTACTTTCCATTATTTTTTATTTTAAAATTGTATAAATCGCTAAAAATAATAATAAATAAAAAAAAAATACCTATATATATACCTATATATGTGTGCATATATATACCTATATATATATGTGTGCATATATATATATACGCAAAATACGTACGTAAACTGCTACTTGGGGTATTTGAGTGCCGAGTCAGTTTTTAAAACGTGTTTAATCACCAACGGAATTTTTTCAACTGACGAAACTGTGCATACGGAATCTCTTCTAGCACAGGTTTTTTTCTCAAAAGTAGAAAAAAGTTAGCAGCGCCCATTTAGAAAATATACAGATTTTAAAAAAGACTGGGGTATTGAAATACCCCAGTAGCAGACGGCGGGTTAAAATAAAGTTGTTTGCATGATGAGCTGAATTAAAGGTAATTTTGCAGGTGTCATTGGCAGTCTTGAAAATTTGGTCCACTCCACATATCGATGTAAGTTTCATGCCAAGTTTCATGGGATTTAATGGAAGCCATTCTTTGGACTCTAACCTGATTTTCTTAATGGATATAGCAAAGGGGCCATTGTCACTTTCATCGTAAAGGATTTGGTTTAACACTCGGTTGTTTGAGTTATTACAGTGGGAAGGTGTGAGATTATGTACTTCAGGATTTGATGCAGATTCAGCCAATGGCTGATTGTTAAAGGTATTGATGACTTCTTTACTCGAAGTATTCGGCTCTTCTTCTCTAATAGAGTTTGAAATTTGTGGTGATATAATAGCTGATTTTTTCATAGGGACTCTCTGTTTGGAGTTGCTTCTGATTTTTTTGCCAATTTGGTCATTATTGGGAGGGGTTAATATTTCTTTGTCAGAGGATTTGGTACGAAGACGTAGAGAAGTTCTATTGGAAAGAGTGGAGTTTTGAGAAGATCCTTTACCCTTGGAATCAGCCATTATCCGAAGTGCAGTCAAACCACTGTTTTATACTTGTATGAGGAGAGTGGCGATTAGGAGTCCGATAACGCACGTCCAGTCAACACGAGAGTGTATTTGCCAATTCGAATGTCACCCTTACCAGTCGGCTCCGCCACACATTATGGAAAATAGCCACCGAAATAATTAAAAATTTAATCAGAAGAATAGCTTTATTTATAATTGTTAAATGAGGTGTTATACTATTATATTTTAGGATATTAAATGAAAGAGTGTTGAGTATGACCAACGGAGAGTGGTTTATAGTATTGAATGGGTGTCAATACTGCATGAACGATAAAAAAATGAACTATAAGATTAGATATTTCAGATTTGTGAGAGTTATAAGAGGGGAATGAGTAACGGGGAGTGGTAAAACTATGATATCTTCAGAATAATAGAACTTGATTGTGAAGGAAGTAGCAGGTGACTATCAAGGTACTCCGATTGGTAAGCTGTAGTATGGATATGAGGTTGTATAGCTATGCTTTAATAACTAATTATGGGAGTTTTATAGAGGTGATGTCGTTCATGAATGTAATTGGTTTATGTATGGTTCAACAATGAAATGATTGTATTTCTATAATCTTGAAAAGGACAGTCCAAATATAAATGAGATAGAAAGGTGGGTATTTTAATTAGTTTAGTTGAAACAATGGTTATATAGACAGGGAGTGTAAAGATCGTCAGTAAATTCGAATTAGATTTGAAAAATTAAGATGAGAAACAGGGGAATAGGAGTAGACTCCACAAGTTATTTAACCTAGTTAATGAACTTAGATTTCCACTTTGGATAGCAGCAAAGTCTTCAGCAAAGGCAAAAATTGTGAGATAGAAGTTAGAAACAGACAGAAGGATTAGTCTGTTGTCAACTAAGCTCTTATTCTTTGTGTAGTAAATAGTAGTTGTTTTAGATTGGCATTAAATATTAGTTTTGACCGAATATAGTTATACTATCGTGTTAAAGGGGGTTTGAAACTACATTGAAAGAAAGGTTTCCTAACATGAGCATTTGATATTGTTTAAGAAAGACCAGATGAAAGGGGAAATTTAGAGGAACTGTAGTCAGATATGTAAAAGAGAGTGATTAGGTTTAAATACGAGTATGCAAGGTAGAGGCGTGGAATAAAAGGCAACAGGTTGCTTAGCTTTGGGTAAATGTTAGGTAGTATAATAGTTGTGTTAATGGTAATTGAATCGACCGGTCATAAGAAAAATATCTAAGGGTGAATGTGTATGATTGAGAGTTTCGTGTATACTATATAACACTGCGGATGAGAGAAAATGTCAACTATCCAGAGGAAAACTACAAGCAGGAACATTAAAGAGGCTTCTGTCATATATTTAAATCTTATGTTAGGATTTGAGAAAGGGAGATATGAGTAATAAGGTAGATTGAGGAATTACACGACAGAGTAGATCCTAGCAGGATGTATGATGGGAGTAGAGCCACGAGGCTATTTAAACCCCGTGTTTAAGTTTGAAATGCTTATAACTAATCGCAGAGTCGAAGGCATGGGCGAGAGTAACACACGATGATGGCAAATTGTATCGAATTAGTGCTGTAATTAAATTTTATTATTGTAGTCGATCTAATGTACAATCAATATGCAAGGTTATAAGGGTGTGCTGAGATAATATGTCTATATCAGAATTATGGCAGGTAAATTGATATGATTTAGAATAAGGTGTAAGTAAGGGAGGATCTGTCTAGGCGTATGCGACGTTACTTGAGCTCTCCAGGTACGGAGGAGATTTAAGTTTAATAGGTGTACTGTTATGAAATGTAACAAGTAATTTCAATTAAGGGCTTATATATGTTTTATTTACTTTATATTTTATAATATTGAGAGACATAAATAACACGACTCATAAAGGGAGCAAAAACAATATAATCTTTGGAGGTCAAACACATTAACATAAATTAAATACACTCAATCAGGTAATACACAATTGGTAAATAAGGTTAGGTAAAATTTAAGAAATTAACAAAATTTCGAAGGAAATTCTATTTAAATTCTATTTAAAGAGTCTGGAAAGTCGGCTTGACAATTTACAACTATGAAATAACTGTACAATTAACGCACAAAAGCCTCAAAACCAGTAAAATGTATATTACAGTTAAATCCAGTAACTCATTCGCGTCATAAATTCACGTGGAAAAGCTGAGGGCTTTTAGGTTAACCACGCGGTCATTACTTGTTAAGAGACCCAAAAATGTATGATTTATACTATAACAAATTTATGATATTTTATTTATGTTCATTAGGTAGTCATTTGAAAACTTCAGAAAATTATTTAAAACACACTGAAATGATATTTTAGACACAAAAGAATTCATTTAAGATGATGAACGCCATTTTTAGAAACACAAAAAATTAAGCAAGAAGGCCTAGTAGTGCAAGATCCGGTATAAGAAATATATACCCTCATCTGTTATTTGAGCTGGTTTTTTTGAAAGTGGTACAAGTCCATTTTTTCATATATTGAGATATTTAAGAGTTTGCGTTTAAATCAATTTAAAAATATTGGCCAACTTTACTCAGTTCGAGTGATGTTTTTTACACTATACACCTTTTAAATTTTATTATGAAACAATTATTTGAAAAAATAAACGATTTTTTTAGCTCCACATGGACTTATACCACTTTCAAAAATAACATATTAGAAGAAATAAAAACAGGAGCAAATTTAAGTCCATATTTTTATAGACATAAAAGCTTTACTGAAATGAATTTTTATGTAAAAAGTAATAGTTAAAATGAAGACATTTAAATACATGAATAACCAAATTTATTAAGAGTTTATTTCAGTTATATTAAACATATAAAAATTAAAATTACTTCGTTAAGATCTTTAAAAAAAAAAGATATTTTAAACTTAGTTTTCTTTTACAGTTAGCATATTGAAGTATTTATGGTGAATAGGCGGTATACAGGGTGTCTCAGACTACCCGTACCACCCCATTATTTCGAAGAGTTTTGAAAAAAAAAAATGAAAACCAAAAAACACGTATCAAATATTTTTTCAAACTCTATCCAGCCATACCAAAAACGCCCTCTACCCCCTACCCCCTGTTAGGGGTAGGGGGTGAAACTTCAAAAACTTAAATGGAAACCCCCATTTTTTATTGCAGATTCGGAATCTTCATAAAAAAATATGAAGATTTTGCCCCAAGCATTTTTTTACGATTCGCCATAGCTGGCGCTGTAGTCGGAGGAAAACGTTTTTTATGCCGATTACAGCGCCATCTAAAGCGAATCACAAAAAATGATAAGAATAAAATCTTCATATTTTTTCATGAAGAATCTAAATCTGCAATAAAATTTAGGGGTTTTTCAAGTTAATAATCAAAATGGTTCTCTACCCCCTATTTTTTGGGGGAAGGGATGCAAAATTGAAAACAAAATAAAAACACCTATTTTTTATTGCAGATTTAGATTCTTCATGAAAAAATATGAAGATTTTATTCTTATCATTTTTTGTGATTCGCCTTAGATGGCGCTAACGGGGGGTAGGGGGTAGGGGGCGTTTTTGGTATGGCTGGATAGAGTTTGAAAAAATATTTGATACGTGTTTTTTGGTTTTCATTTTTTTTTTCAAAACTCTTCGAAATAATGGGGTGGTACGGGTGGTCTGAGACACCCTGTATAAGGTAATAAACTTATCATATCGCTATATTTCTCTCTTGTTATGCTTCTTGAAGTTTTATAAAGTGGTAACATATTAATTTTGCTGAGGTTTTTTGGTCTTCCCTTTTTTCCAAATAAAGAAATTGTTTTAAATGGAGCATTTTCTTCTATACTAATTTTACAAAAAATTTTGTGAGGTTCATTCCTTTTGAATCTCATCCAACATATTTTAAGCCAGTTTACAATTTCTCCGTCCGTATTTTTTTTTTGTTTTATGTTGCCTCTTCTAGAGATTTGGTTGAGACAAAGTCTTCTCTTTTCATTTCATACAAAATGAAGCTGTTTTTTTCGGCAAGCCTTTATTGCATTATAATAGTCTTGGGCAGTGTATAATTGGTCCTTTTTCTTTAATGCTCTTTCCACAACTAACGAGCAGCGTGCACTGAAGTAGCAATAATCAATAATATAATTGCAATAAGAAAGTTGTTTTAATTATACAGTAAAGCTCCGCTAATCCGGATCAATTAAAACTTCCCCAATCCGGATTACTGAGAACTCCGGATTACTGGACTAATATTAAAGTAAATAATCAAAGAAGTAATAAGTGCTACAGCATTTATTATAACAAATATTAGACATACTTTTAAGGTAAACTAAACTACACCAAACCTACAAGATTATTATTACAAATATATTTTTAAATAATAATCTACATACATACATATAAACTAAAAGGTTAATGAAAAAATTCCGATAACTTTGTTTGACGAATGCACCCTTGTCTAGCCTCCATTGCGCGCTGCCGTAGAATTCTAAGAATGGTCAAACTGTTTAATTCCATTCTGTTTTCCTCCGCCCACTGTATGCAGGTACTGAAACTCCTGATGGCATCTTCGTGTTTAATTTTCAGCTCATCTCTGACAACTTCTTCTTCGGAACAACTGTCATCACTATGCAACGGTAAATAGTCTTCATCTCCAACGATCCATTCGCTAATTTCAGATTCTCTGAGTTGATTGTCAGGGTTAATTTGCTGCAACATATTTCCGATTTCAGCAAATTCTTCTCGATCTTCTTCCACTGAAACCCATTTCTCTTTGAGAATCGACAAAGGAATGTTGTCATCTGAATCCCCTTCAGTTTCTGAATTTGTTTCGACATCAACAGGATCGTTACTAACTGAATGGCACAGTATACTTTTTTACACTTTGTCCCAAGAATTGGCAAGCAAAAACACCTCATCTTTCAAAGTAATGTTCTTGAGAACCCTTGAAATGTCATTTTCCTCCAAAGATAGAACTTGAACCAAAAGACTCTTTCGATAATAAATTTTGGTTAAATGTATCGCATTTTGGTCCATGGGCTGGATAAGTGGGGCGCAATTGGGGGGCAGAAACATCGTTATAATTTGACCATCATCGCTTGTTAGTTGCGTCTCCGATGCGTGGCTAGGAGCACTGTCGATTAATAAAATTGCTTTCCCATTGAGATTGTTCTCCATTTTATATTTCCTCACTTGTACAACAAAGGACTCGTGAAACCATTTTACGAATAGGGTAGAAGTCATCCAGGCGTTTTTTGAAGAATAGTATTCAACTGGAAGGCTAGAACAGTTGTTAAAAGCTCTGGGATTTCTAGCTTTTCCAATGACCAACATTTTTACTTTATGTGTACCATCGCCCTTTGTACAGGCAAGAAAAGTTACTCTCTCTTTCGAAGTTTTTCGACCTGGAGCAGTTCTTTCTCCTGCATGCACCAATGTCCGATCAGGTAGTAATTTCCAGAACAATGCAGATTCATCTGCATTGTATATTTAGCTTGGCAGTAGCTTTAGGTCATTAACTTTTTTAGCGAATTTTCGTAGAAAAGGTTGCACGGCAGATGTATCGCTAGATACAACAATTTTCAATTGACGAATGCCACGTCTATTTTTAAACTTAGTTAACCATCCTCTGCTTGCACTAAATTTTTTATCATTATAGTATTTAGAGTAAATTTGAATAGCTTTTTCCCTTAAAATACTGGTTGTGACAGTGGCATGTCTCTCTCGTTGTAATTGAAACCACTTGTATAATTCATTCTCCATTTCTGGAAATTCTGGCTTTCGCAAAATTTTTCTGCGCAATGGCATTGACACACAATTTGCAATGTAACTGTGAATACAAAAACTCACGATTGAATAATTATAGTTTAATTGAAAAAGAATAGTAATAGTACGTACCCCATTATTTTTTTTCTCATTCTTTTTTATGTCGGAAATTGTGGAAGTACCGACACCATACTTCTCTGCTAGCGCTCTTCCACTGATACCACTATTCAATTTTATTAATATATTTTGTTTTTCGGTAAGAGTTAGAGTTTTGTGAGGCCTTTTTGCTGCCATGTTGATTAAAACTGATTCGGGTTTATCCCCTGTTTATTTTACACACTAAGAAGGGAATTCCCCGTTCTATTCGGATCCTGCGAAAGCTGACGACAACACAAGACATATGATCCGGATTAGGGAATCCTTAGTCGGTCCGGATTACAAGATACGAAATATCAAATCTACATTTTTAAATTTTGTCCGGATTACTGTGATATCCGGATTAGTGGGGGTCCGGATTAGCGAAGCTTTACTGTAATTATTAGGAATGGACTTATTCCACTTTCAAAAGAAATATTTGTGCGATAGAATTGTACAGCAAAACTGTTTTTGTTTATTTTATGTCAAGATAGAATTCTATTGAAATTGTGATTGTAACTATGGAGAGAAGGTGTCTATAGCTCATTAAAATTACCGTTAACTTAGTTTTTTTTAAAAGTGGACTTATACCACTTTCAAAAAAACCAGCTCATTTGATGATGACAATTATTATCTGATAGATAATATATACATTGGTAAAACGCACATGGGTTGCCTAGCTAAATCGCGTACCGAAGGTGTTAAATAAAAGATATTGTGATTAACTTTTTTGGGCCAACTACCCTCAATTGTTAATCATAAAATTCGACCATTAACTGACAGAATATGACACAAAGAAGAGGAAAAATAGGGGTTGCCTGATTTCTACCGGGCCCAATTGTGGGGTTGCCAGGTATAAACAGGTAAGCAAGCGTAGATAAGAAAAAATTACCTTAAAAAGGTAAAACAATTACGTGGTAAGGTGTCTTATCCCGAATTTTAGAGCACTGTTTGTATATTTTTCGGAGTTCTATTTACTATACTAAAATGTTTTCAACACAAGATGAGAAATCAATTTGAACATGCCAAGGTAATTTTGTTGTACTTAATATAACTATACTAAAAATGTAAATGGTTTACATAAAGTTTGAATAAATCTAACCCAGCATTTGCAAAAATACTTTCAAAAGAAAAAAAAACTTAAAAAAATTATGCGCATCCTCTATTACAATGCAGAGTTAAATTCACGCAAACTTTATTTAAACCATTTACATTTTTAGTATAGTTATATTAAGTACAACAAAATTACCTTGGCATGTTCAAATTGATTTCTCATCTTGTGTTGAAAACATTTTGGTATAGTAAATAGAACTCCGAAAAATATACAAACAGTGCTCTAAAATTCGGGATAAGACCCCTTACCACGTAATTGTTTTACCTTTTTAAGGTAATTTTTTTTTAAAAAATTTAATATTCAATATTTAATTAATATTCAATATTTAAATGTTTACATTTAATGAACTTGTGTTCGTCGATTCATAGCGAAAACTGTAAAAAAAAAAACAAAATTCTTCGGTTCCTAAAACCAATAAACTGCAAAAACAACATGAAAAAAGGGCTCGCACTGTCTCTGTCATACAAATACATAAGACAAGAGGCGACCCATGATGTACATGTGCATCATCTGACGCAAGGTGTCGCTCTCAGCGGTGGCAACGAAAGCGAAATTCAGAGCGGCCCTTGATCTCTCTGTCTTCTGCCTGAGTTAAATCCAGGGCAGAGAGAGACACAGTGAGCGGCGAGCCCAAACTCCGGTAAAGACAGTCAGCGCTTCATCTATTTTCATTTTCTTTTTGTTTTTTATCATTACCACGGTCGGGTCGCTTGCGCGACCCTTGATACCCTCATCTGTTATTTAATAAATTTTTTTATGAAATGAAAGGTTATTTCATTCCCTATCGAACAGTATTAGGTTGCCTCAGCAAAAGTGTGGCACAACGAAGGTTGCTTAGATTTTAGAGTTCTTCTGAAAGATTTTTTTGTTCTTTGTTTTTGTTCGTTCCATATGCGATACATGACGGACTAGTGACACAAAGGGTGATTCTAGAGCAATTTTAATGTAGTCCCACAAGAATCGTGTTGAGTCAAACATTTCCGTATTTATAACTAGAGCTCGTGTATTATTTTTCTAGCAAGGGAATGAAGTATGCGATGCAGTATCGATTTCTTTTATAGAAAACCGCAGAGCTCAGAGATAAGTAACCTATGCACTATTGACTATTCCATCTTTAGCCATGTCAAACAAACAGCAAGTTCTATTCGAAAATGTAGTGCAGAGAAGAATGAAAGAACTGTCAACGGGAACATACGGTTGATTACTCTACTCACTTTCATACAATACTATCACGACAGAACGCGGCTTTTTGTAATTGAACTGCATATGGTTTAATCTCTTATTGTGCTTACAGGTGACGTTAGCAGGAAGGACAAGGAATGACAAGGTATTCCCTCCTTACAGGCAAGAAAACTTATAAAAATATAGAAGTGGAAAGACGAAGGACCAGACAGCAGCGGGAACTTGAACTTTTGTCCTCTGTGATCCGTAGAGTTTTCGCATTTTTTCCGCTCTTCTTCGTTTTGTACGCACACTAGTTTCAGCAAAACTTCTACATGGACGACTAACAGCATCGCTTGATTCAAGACCCTCTCAACTACAGGCCCCGAAGGAGAGTTTCTCATGGTGGTCAACTCAGTCCTAAAATTCACCGGAGTGAGCGGAATAAACATGGCGCGGAATAAGTTAGGGACCGTTTTGGTTATAGTTTTGCAGTAAAAAGTGGTAAAATATTATATTTTATTATCTACTTTTAACTGCACATAGATTACATGTAATTAGTTCGTTAGTGATTTTATTAAAAAAATTAAAAAAAAAGTGATTAAGTGTCTTTAAAGGGTGTTAATTGTTATCGGGATCTTATCTTATATTACATTCGCGGTGTTTTTTCGTTGTTGTTGTTGTTCGAAAAAAATGTTGAATATTTAATGTTTTGTGCAGTGATATAATTAAAAGTGATTATACATATAATATGAAATTATAACTGCAGTAGAGGTATTCTGCAGTTATAATTTCATAATATATAATCACTTTTAATTCTATCACCGCACAAAACATCTTGTTCACTTTTTCTTTCACACCTTTCTGCACTTATATATTTCATAATAATTCCATAATATAATATATTCATCACTTTAAAATCACTTTTAATTCTATCACCACGCACAACATTAAATATTCAACTTTTTTTTTCGTAAACAAACAACGAAAAATCACCGCGAATGTAATATAAGATATGATCCCGATAACAATTAACACCCTTTAAAGACACTTAATCACTTTTTTTTAAATTTTTTTAATGAAATCACTAACGAACTAATTACATGTAATCTATGTGCAGTTAAAAGTAGATAATAAAATATAATATTTTACCACTTTTTACTGCAAAACTATAACCAAAACGGTCCCGAACTTATTCCGCGCCATGTTTATTCTAACCAAATGTCAGATTTGTGGACTGACTTCAGCTATGGTTGTATTAGTTCAAGAGAGAACTTCATGGCCTGTAATGGAGAGGGTCTTGCTTGATTCCATATTTCTTACGGAAACAATGATAATGGAACTCGAGCCTTAATTGATTAATTTCACAAAAGCGGAACTTCGTCAAAATGCGTCCTGAGGAATGCGGTTGGTTTTTTGATAACTATTTAAAGTCAACGTGGTTCGTCGGTGATCCAATGCTAATGTATTCTAAAAAAAATTAAAAAAAAAATGAGGAGGCGAATAAGTTTTTATATAGTTTGCATTCCATAATTTTGTTGTTGTTGCTGTTAAATTAATGTGTGAATAAAAAAATCATTATTAATATTTAATATTTAATCAATACAGTCATTTGATCAATACAGCTCTACAGTACACAGCCAGAAGTGCTTAAGTGCAAAATATGCATTTCGAGAAAATCGCCCTCAAAGATTTTTTTAGATACAGAATTGTGCACAAAACCACTTTTGCCGGTCGAATAACTCAGCAACCACAGCTCAGTTTAAGATAATAATTATAGCAATGATTAAGACTAAAATACTGAATACAAAAATGCAATAAAGTCAAAATCGTCAAATTTGCACTTAGACACTTCTGGCTTTTTACTGTAGAGCTGCGCTCACACAATCGGAAAAGAGTTCTTTCAGAAGAACTCTAAAATCTAGGCAACCTTCGTTGTGCCGCACTTTTGCTGAGGCAACCTAATACTGTTCGATAGGGAATGAAATAACCTTTCATTTCATAAAAAAATTTATTAAATAACAGATGAGGGTATATTATCTACGCTTGCTTACCTGTTTATACCTGGCAACCCCACAATTGGGCTCGGTAGAAATCAGGCAACCCCTATTTTTCCTCTTCTTTGTGTCATATTCTGTCAGTTAATGGTCGAATTTTATGATTAACAAATGAGGGTAGTTGGCCCAAAAAAGTTAATCACAATATCTTTTATTTAACACCTTCGGTACGCGATTTAGCTAGGCAACCCATGTGCGTTTTACCAATGTATATATTATCTATCATATAATAATTGTCATCATCAAATAACAGATGAGGGTATATATTTCTTATACCGGATCTTAGACTATAGAATTGTCAAGCTCATACAACTTAGAATATTAATATTCATTAAAGAACAAGAAAAGATTAGTTGAATTTATCACTGTTATTAATTTAATAGTAAAAGGTCTAGAATAAAAAGTTTATTGAAAAATTTCTACGGTAACTTAGGTTACAATAGGGGTATTCATGAAAACGAGTAAATTTACACATTCCGTATACACGTATTTTTACGAGGTTTGTTTAATGAACGCACCTATGATGACTTAATGTATGTAAACGATATAATTGGCCAACTGTTCAAAGTGGATGTTAATGTCAAAATTACTAAACAGAAAAATGCCAAAAGAGAGTGAGAAAAATAAATTAATTAATTTTGTGCAATATATTGCTTGCACACAATTGACATTTGAAGATTTTACACATATACGAAGTTTACACCACAAAATTTCAGCGTAAACTTATCTAGTATGCGTATTTCACTTTCCATACAAATTTTGACAGTTCATTTACGAGATTGGAAACTTATACGATTTACGCGGCTTACTAGGGATTTACACGTTTTCATGAATACCCCTAGTTATTTGTTAAGCGTATACTTAGCTTATGTCCAATGGTTTTAATTTTTGTCTAAAAATGATGCACTACCAAATATGTATGATACTTAATTTCAAAGCACAAACTTTTTTTTTAAAACAAAAAAAAACTTTTAACAAAAAATAATTAAGAAAAACAAACTAAAAAATTAAAATGAATGAATCAAAGTAAAAAATTTATAAAAACTTTCAATTTAGGTGACCTCCATTTTGAATTACAATTTTCAAGTATATAAAAATACGTCTGCTTCAAACCGTGTCCAGAGAGAGAGAGTGAATGCATTTGTAAGATATTACAAAACGTATTATTTTCGCATTAAATTTATATGGGAGAGGACCCCTTTTGTCGGTTTTTATTCGGCTCACCCTTCGGGGCCTGGTGACGTAACGAAAGCGAGCCGATCGGATTTGCGCGTGTGTGTGTGTATACATTTCAGATACACATTATTAATACATTTCTAATCCATTTTTGTAAGACATTTTTAATATATTTCATGAAAGACATTTTTAATTTATTTCAGGTAAGATATTATGAACACGTTACTTTCTCATTTCAGTAATAAATTAATAATACATTTCAGAAATGTGTTCATAATATCTTACCTGAAATACATTAAAAATGTCTTTCATGAAATATATTAAAAATGTCTTACAAAAATGTATTAAAAATGTGTTACTGAGAAATGCATTTCAAAAACATTTTCAGAATAATTATCTAATGAATTTTAAACATAATAATTTCTCATTAGAGTGCTGTTTTTCACTAAAATCTTGTGAATTTTTGCAATTTCAGTTAAAAACAGCACTTTAATGAAAAATTAATATGTTTAAAATTCATTAGACAATTATTCTGAAAATGTTTTTGTAAAATTCATTAAGCTATTATAGGAACGAATAAGAGAAATAATAAAAGAAGCGATTTTTGTCTTCAAATCATTCTTTATTGTTGTTTATATTATTCACATAAAAAGCTTGTTTATATTATTCACATAAAAAGCTTGTTTATATTATTCACATAAGCTGTGAAAATTCTTCCTGAATAGGAACCTCCACGAAGTCGATGTAATCGGTTTCACTTTCACTTTCGTGTTCCGCAGACCCGCTTGCAGTGCCGTTATTATTGTCCTGAGGTACACTGACACCCTCTTCCGGATTCGAATGATTTTGTCTGTATCTCCTTATTGTCACTCTAGCGTTCGCTTTCTTCAAAGTGTCCTTTAAATCCTTTTCATAATCGCACTTGGAATAAGTAGAAGAAGGAGACGAACATCTTTTGCATGCTTCTGTAAAATCGTAAGAAAAATTAATTATTCTGATCGTTAATGGGAGGCTTTGCTAAATTACCAAAGATACATTTGTAGACATTGGTAAGTTTTTCGAACGCAAGTTTGGGCTTCTTTCCGGTGAGGTTGTACATACAGCTCAAATCGTCGTCCATGATTTTTGGGAAAGCCTTTACCAATGAATGTTTTCCTTTTATTTCCGTGATGTAGGCTATCTACGTAACGAACGATAAAATTAACAGGGTATTTCCGGTTCAGTACAAAGGGGTCTTTCAAAGTGCAAAGTCTAGGAAAAGTGCAAAAAAACTACAATTATCAATTTTCCTAGTCCTAGTCTTTGCACATTGCAAGGCCTTTTTGCACTAGATCGAGAATACCCTGTAAGTGAAATTGCTCTATAATACTATGAGTTGTCGATATTAGGGCTTCCACACACAATACGATTGCCTGCCGTTCATGTCCTTAATATCTGACCTTAATTGGGATAAGCAGGAACAATCATCGTTGCTATTCGTTATGGATCGGTACATTTTCATGTTATAAACTAAACTATAAGAAATAATAACCATGATTAGTCCTGTTTATCTCATTTACGGTCAGATATTAAATTCGTGCAGGCAATTAACGTATAGTGTGTGGAGACCCTTATTATAACTTACGAATTCAGCCTGAAAATCTGAACTTTCCAGACGTTTTTCCACTTCCAGCAATTCAGCATTACTTTTAAGTGGAAACTCAAATCCATCTGGCTGTTTTCCGACAGCACAAAACAATTTCTTCCCCATCCTGTTGGTATAACGCTTTGCTCTGCGAGTTTTTTGTCCTGGCGCTTGATTGCGCCCATCAGTTCAGCGTGCTGTTCCATCATTATTTTTTTAAGTTCTGCAACTGTATAAAGTTTGAAGATCAGTAATATTAGAATGAACTCAAATTTTAGAAGGGCATGTGTACTATCTTCTTTCATTTTTCAGACCAACACATTCATTGCAAGCTCGTGGTTCCTTGTCATTGCAGATTCGAGCTGATTGTCCGATATTTTCAGTGTCGATGATATTGATGACAGGAATCTCTTCAGAACTAATGTACATTGCTAAGATTAGAAAAGAAAAGAAAAATTAGAAAATCAAAAAATCGTCGCATTAAACATAAATTTATACTTACAGTTGGATGTTATTCCTGTCACCTCTGCAAGTAATGAGTCTAGTTGAAATAGAAAACGGAATAAATGGCAGTATAAAAAAAACATGTACAAAGCATACATTATCTTATAACGGGACTTTTAAATGGACAAATGATTTTTCTCATGATATTGATATTGTAAATAACTAGTAAACAGCAAACAATCATGAGAAAGTCATTTGTCCATTTAAAAGTTCCGTTATAAGATAATGTATGCTTTCTAAAAGTTGAGGTTTTTTAGTTTTGACTAACTTTTGGCGCGCACTGCAGTTTGATTCCGTCTGTTTTACAAAGTAAAAACGTAAAAAATTTTGATTTGGATCCGTCAAATTCGAAATTTTTAAAATATCTTTCGAACAGGAAGGAACAGATTTCGAGAATTTTGAATTTGACAGATCCAAATGCAATAATTTTTACGTTTTTACTTTATTAAACAGATAAAATCTCAGGATTAACGGTTAAATTAAATCAACAGTTTCTTACCTTGAGTATTTGGTATCCGGCGAAACTGCTTTCGTGGAGCGAAAGAGATCGTTTTTTCCTGTTTAGGATTGAAATTCAACAATTTGTTGAAGTCTTGATCTTCGAATGTCCTTTTATTTCCAGTTCCGTTATCCATTTCTCTGTTGTGTTCCTATTGATGGTAAGTATGGAGGATTGGTAGAATTATTTGGCGGAATGAGAAGTCGGAATCGACATGCATTTATATAAAACACTGTTCTGGGGAAATTCTTCGACACTGTCGGCTATTTCAGATGCACAACATATTCCCAAACCAAACATCGAGTCTAGTGGCTTTTCAAAAATTGGTTTTAACTGTAGAAAACGGTTTCCCACTATCACAACTCCATTTGTATTGTTTATTATGTTTGTAATTTCTATTATTATTTTTTCATTGTTAATTTTAATTGCGCAGCAGTTGTTGGGTGCCAAACTGTTCAGCTCGAAACTTTTGAACTGTAATGCAGGATACAGCTGACCATTTGCTTTGCGCCGCATTGTGAACTTTACGACTAACTTTGCACTTAATTTGTTCCTGAAATCTTTTCTGCAACTGTGGCAGAATTTTGGAAGGCTTTTTAATCAGCTTCTTTAAATTTTGCATATAGTTCTCAAAACAGTATGCAGAAAATGAGTCCAGAGGGCCGTACAATTCAGAAAACGTTGTTAAATGCAGCAAACAGTGTACATTGTAGCTGACTTTCTCATGTCCGTACAAAGTGGGAAAGTACTCAACATACTTCTCTAACATTTTTCCAGCGCATTCTGTTTGATGAAAATTGATTGGACATGCTAAAATTCTGTAAGCGCAATGCAAGAGCAGAAAGTGGTAATACATATCCGTTGTAAGGCAATTTTTCAAAACTATCACTCCGGTGTACAGAGCGAATTGACGGAACTCAATAATACATCTTTTAACAGATCGTCATTGTCTTCGGGTTTTTTGTTGCCAGAATAAATTCCGATAGGGAATGCATTTTTGTGGTCTACTGTGCCAAGAATTGGCCACAAACACAGTCCGGACGACGAAGAAATCGGGAGTCCATCCACACCTATGGTTATTTCGGCATTTTCTACACTTTTACCCAAGTGAATAAGTTGTTTTTCGATGCATCATGTGTAATGTTATTTTTAACACTCCACATTCTCAAGTCATATTTTAAATCTCCTGCACAATCTTCATCAATTCCGTTATCATGTTCGTTACCCTCACTCTCTTCACCATTGTCATCACTCTCATTACCATTGCCTTCACTTTCATTATAATTATCATCACTTACATTATAATTATTATCGCTTTCATTATAATTATCATCACATTCATTATCCATATTATTATCACATTCGTTATTTAATTCCATTTCATCATTTTGATTTTCCGCACCTTGATAGTTCGTTGTTCCAGGAAAGCGTTTCTACCAGGCTTGCTCCTGAGCCATGAACTTCATTTTCGTTAAATTCTTCAAAACTTTTTAATTCTTTACGTATTAATTTTGAAAAATATCTTTTTGAAACTCCAAATTTCGCCATAATTATACAAATTGATAATTTTTACAATTATTCTTTAAAATAAATTCAAAATTGAGCACAGCAACTTACCTCGTAATGCTTCTTTACCACTTTGAAATGCCACATACACATGTACGCACAACATACACACGATATTGCCTTGTCCAACACACAGCAAAAATATTACACGTAAGATATTATTAATGCATTATTTGGACATTACACGTAAGAGATAACCCGACAGCGAAAACCCGAAGATTCTGTCTTATACGTAATATTATTTTGGCATTACAAGAGCATGTATTTCATGTGAGACGTTATTAATGCATTTATTTGGTATACATATGTATTACAAGAAATGTATTTCATGTAAGGTCTAAATAATGTGTTACATTTCGTATTACATTTTGAAAAGTATTACGCCTGGCTGACTGGGTATATAAGCCAGCTATTTACCTTACCACTGCATTACTAGTAAGGAGAAAAGAAGGATTGATTCACCTTACCTCTGCATTACCAGTAATGGAAAAAGAAGGATTGATTTATCTTACCTCTGCATTACCAGTAACGAGAAAAGAAGCATTAATGATTAACCAATATTAACCAATATTGGTTTACCTGTGCATTAATAGTGGTAGTCTCAAATTACTTGGTTTGGCATTACTAGACAGTAGAATAGAAGCATTGTAGTAAACATGTAATGTAATGATGGGTAATGAATTATTTTTCTTGCATTATTAATATGAAAGGGTTTTTCTTAGATATACATAAATATATGTATTATAACAATCGGAATTATTGCTTCAAATAATATTCATTACTCAACTTCAATAAAAATTTTATTTTATATTCATGTAAATTCATGTAAGTTAACAAAAATTCAAATTCAAGTAAATGAAAAAAAAATTAACAAATACAATAACAAAAATTCAAATTCAAGTAAATTAAACAAAAATTAACAAATATAATATTTAGTTTTGTCATTTATTTTAATTTATTTTTAATGCAGGTGTTTTTGTAAATTCGCGTCTTAGCCAGCTTTAATCCCTTTTTTCATGTCGTTCACGAACTGCATATAGCCGTATTCATTGGACTTGACTGCATCTGAAATAATAGTCTTTATGGATTATAGTTAATGTTATATGACGTGTAATACCAAAGAAGTATTCCTGAAATACTTTGAAATTTTTTAATGCTACTTTTCCCCTAACTCCATCCCAATTTATTTTAAGAACTACTTGGTCGTCGAATGGGTACTTAAAGGATGTTGAAATTGGTCCTTTTCCAATCACTTGCTTTATGTGACGAACCTTAAAATTAAAGTTAACAGACACAATGTGAAATAAAAGTATTACGATTGAAGTACCATGTCCTGTGCTGGAATGCTCTCTACTTTTTCGTCTATCCTATTTAATTCTTCCATTGTTTTAAATGGAAATATATTTATTGTAGTAGCTTTGGATTGAGATAACTCCAAAAATAATTTTTCAATCATATTGGTTTGTTGAGTCATAGCAACTGTTAAAGAGGCTACCGAGTGTGCTACTGCATCTAACTTTTTGTTGGTAGCTTCAATCTTTTCATCTGAAATCAGAATATTATTTTCAAAATCACTTGTAAACTAGAGCATCACGAGATCTGGACAAACTCGAGAGTCTCGTCCTGGTCTGGCCTCGAGAATCGAGACGAGACTAAAGTTCGGTCTCGACAAACATATTCTCGTCGAGACAAGAGTATTCGCTCGAGCTCTCGTCGAGATCTCGTCGGCAAAATAATAGCAAACAAGTCTGGTAAAATAAAGTAACTGGTGAAGCGCACAGCGCGAAGTTCTTTTCAAAGGTGTGGCATGTCGTTTTCATGCACTTGTTTGCACACATGTTTGCCGAGTCGAGACGAGACTCGAAATGGTCGAGACTTACCGATATCGAGACGTTTTAAAACCTCCTGTTTTAATTGCGGATTGGGCAGTTTTAATATGGTGCTTGAAGACGTGCCTTTGAACAATTTAAAATAATTCCTAGGGATTGCATAGATTCAGATGGTTCTTCAAAGAAATTCGAAACTGTTACGAACCGATAACTGATAATACATTCAGCACCATTGGAATTTGTGAAAAAACCTACAATCTTAACTGGTACTAATGGCTTAATATAGCAATAATTATTTGGCGATGTATCACTAAGATGGAACATGTCGCAATAAAAGTTTTTATATATTATAGATGATGTGATACTAAATTTTTTGGAACTTCGATTCACTTTAACAAATTTTGATACATTTGATACATTTTGCAATTTACAACGTTCCATTGCTCTATTATACAATTGCTGCAGTATGTGTGTTGGTTGACGAATGTCCCTTTTTAATAATTGCAAATAGTTTTCAAATCTATATGCCGAAAAGCTATCGGCATTTCCATGAATTTGAACACATTGTTGTAAATTAAGGGGTATGTACATTAACACACGTTGTTTTATGATTTCAATAGAAAATATTTATTCTCGACCGACTCTACCAACCGACTTGCAAACTCCAGAACGACTGACTCTTGATTTGTACTTCAATCCTCAACTTGGTTCCAATAATTGCTTACTTGCAATATGATAAATGAATAACGCAGAGTAAGCAAATAGAACAATGAAGACTCTACAAAGTATTAAATTGAAATATGTAATTTGATACAGGAAGCTTGCATCAAAGTAAAGGGCATGCGCATGGAGATTTAGACATTGGAATGCGCATCCATCCATCCATCCAATGGCGCTACAGCCCAAAGCGAGCCTTGGCCTCCTCTAGGGCATTTCTCCAAGTCTGACGGTTCCTTGCAGCAGTTCTCCAGTTCCGAATGTTCAGCATTGTCTCTGCGTCAGCCGTTACAGAGTCCATCCATCTTCTCCTGGGTCTACCTACTGGTCTGTTTCCTGGAATTTCGGCCATCATAAGCCGTTTTGGGATACGGCTATCATTCATCCTGATTACGTGGCCGGCTAGTCTTAGTCTGTTAATTTTTATAAACGTTGAGAGTTCTGGGTCGTCAAAAATTTCATACAACTCGTTGTTGTATCTCCTTCGCCATATCCCATCCTCTCTCGTTGGGCCTATTGTGCATCTGAGCACCTTCCTCTCAAACCTGTTGACTTGTTCCTCTATCTCCTGGGTCATAGTCCAAGTCTCGCTGCCATAGCACAGTACTGGTCGTATTACTGTTTTGTAGAGTGAGAGTTTCGTTTTTCTGTGCACAAATCTTGAGTGCAATATTTGTTTTTGGGCATAAAAAGCTCTATTAGCCAGTAGTATTCGTCTAGTTACTTCTTCCTTTTCATCGTTTCTTTTTGTAATTGTAGACCCAAGGTAGACTGTTTTATCGACTACTTCTAGATTATGTTCGTCGATAGTTATATTTCTTCCCATTCTAAATTTTCCAGCTCTGGATTGTTGCATCACCTTCGTTTTTTCTTCATTGATGTTCAGCCCTATGTCCTTGGCCGCCTCTTTTAATTCGACATAGACTTCTTTTCCTGCCAAGAAGGACCTTCCCACGATGTTCACGTCATCCGCATATCCAAGTAATTGTACAGACTGCGTTGCTATGGACGCATTTCTCCGTACTGATGTTTTTCTTATCACCCATTCTAGGGCCAGGTTGAAAAGCATGGGGGCTAGTCCATCTCCTTGTCTAAGACCTTGTCCCACTTCGAACTCTTCTGTTATTGCATTTTGAATCCTTACTTTCGCCAGGGAGCTATTCGTTGCGCATTTTATCAGTCGTACCAGCTTGGAGGGGACTCCTAATTGCAATAGGATCCTGTACAGCCTCTCTCTGTTTATCGAGTCATATGCCTGTTGAAAGTCGACAAATATCTGGTATATATCTATATTCCTTTGCCAGGTTTTCTCCAGAATTTGTTTTAAGGTCAGCAGTTGGTCCGATGTTGATCTGTTTGGCCTAAAACCAGCTTGATATTCTCCTATAAGGCCTTCCGCTATAGGTTCTAGTTTTTGCTTCACAAGGATTGTGAAGGTTTTGTAGCTGGTGCTGAGGAGTGAGATGCCTCTGTAGTTTTTACAGGTTAATTTATCTCCTTTCTTGTAGATTGGACATATAATCGCTTTCTTCCAGTCATCTGGTAAAACTTCTTCCTCCCAGACATTACATATGAGTTCGTGTAAGTTCCTTAAGAGTTGCGGCCCTCCTTCCTTTAGTAGCTCAGCTGCGATTCCATCGATGCCTGGGGATTTGCTGCTTTTTTGCCTTTTCACAGCTTCCCGTACCTCATCCAGTGTTGGTGGTTCTATTGGAATACTATCTTGAGGTATTACCATTGCTTCCGCCTGTGAGTCTTCGTTTATTCTTTGGGTTGGATTCAATAAGTTTTGAAGATATTGTCTCCATCTTTCCTTTATCCTATCCGGGTCTGCTAATAGGTTCCCATCCATGTCTCTACAAATATCCGTTCTTGGCTGAAAATTATTACTGATCTGGCGTGTTTCTTTGTAGGCTTGCCTAGTTCTACCTTCGCTGAAGTCTTCCTGTATCTGTAGGATCCTTCTGTTTAGATACTCTCTCTTTTTCTTTCTGCACAGCTTGTCTGCAGTTCTGTAACAGCATACTGGCGCGATAAAATAGTGGGCGCCACTTATGCGAGGTATTACCCCCTTAGCCATAAGCCCGGAAAAGCATGACCAAGGAGCCAATACCATACATAAGAAAGGAAACAAAATTCCGGAACTCCTACGCCGGCCACACGGAGTTATCTAGCTCGCCGGAGGGGTCGTGGGGTGTGTGGCCGGGCCTATACGCCGTAAGGTTCACCACTTACCTGCGACTAGCAAAATTCACCTTCAGTTCCGATCGTCCTTCGGGCCTCGCCTGAGCCGTGTCATTGCCCTCCGCTTCCCTGACAGCTCATAATAATGCAAGCTATCAGCTTCAGGAACAGGCACTTTTTAAGAAACCCTGGAAAGAAGCGTCACCCACCCAACCATTCCACAAAAGAAATCTAACACACAGACATTATTTTTATAATCCTTTAATGATTTTGTCCTTCACAGGACCAATAGTTATAATAACTCAAACAATGAATAATCGTAAACATCAACTGTTCACAACAATAGGTACAGGTCCTTGTCAGATAAAATTATTATTATACCATTATTATATGAACATAATTATGACGCTAAAGATAAAAAAAAACGCGCAGTAGTGGCACCAATACTTCTCGCTTTTTTACAAATGTTGTTACAAACAATCGAGTAATCTAACGAAAAAAACACAACTTCGCCGGAACCGAAACAAACACCCAGGAATGTCGAAAATAGTTCCAACAAGGAGCCAAAATAAATTTCAAGATTATTATAAGTATGATTAACGATAATATTACATTCAGGTACAATTACTATTTACTGAAAAATGAACTCATGAACTAAAATGTGTTAGATAACCGAGACTACCAAAGCTTTCCTAATGTCTGATTGACGAAGGTTTTTCTTTTTGTTTTTTTTTTCTCTTCTTTTTTTTTTGTTTTTTTGTTACACACAGAACCGTGAGTTAAAACAATATATTACCACTCAATGAATGTGGCAAATGGAGCACCATTATCAATAAGAATTAACAAATGTATGTTATGATCCAATAACCCCATGCAGTTTTAAAAGAGTACAGTTAAATGCATCCGGGTTAATGGAGAGTGCATAAAAATAATGTAAATATGTTTGTTTAACCTACAGGTAAGTAAAAGAAAAAAAAATGTTAGGATAAACACAATTTATAAGTATTAAGGCAAACCACTCCAAACCATGCAAAACAAACATGAATTTATGCTACCTCAGGGCCTGCAGAGGTCTTGCTACCAAAATATTCTTCCCCGTTCGGGTCCTCCGTATTAATCGCACTAGAGCTTCTTGGGAAAGGGGTCCCTTTCTTCCTCTAAATGATGTCAAGGATTCCTAACCCTGACCTTTAACCAGTTAATTATATAGAGCCTGTAGCAGAGCTAGCGCATTTAAATTGAGCTAATGCGTAGCCGTTGACAAATGGCGTAATTGGTTACAACAAATTCATCCAGCCAGCTCTCTTCATGATATGGAACAAGTGGGCAGGGTGCAGCTACCACATTCTCCGGATACGGCCAGGTCCTTCGGTTAGGTCTCCCGTTTCTATTCTTCCAGCTTTTGGAAGTTCAGCTTTCCTTTTGACTTTAGCCAAACTGCAAGTTATTTTCCGGATTGACAAATAATACAACTTTTTCGGTTTTTCCACCAAAAAACCACAGCTCCACCACCTTCTGACTAATTTTTATTTTTTTCCTTTTCCCAAAAACAAAATCCTTCCCTTCCAACAAAATTTTTTCTCGCCTCCCTGTTAAAAGTTTTCATTTTTCCCCACAGTGATTTCAAAAAAAATTTCCCATTATCTACAAGGTGATTTCAAGATAAATTTCCCAAAAAAATAATTTTTCCGACCGACCGTTACATACCCTCGGGTCCACAAAGCCGACTCGCGAGGCAGTGAGGAGCCGAAAAAAATGGACGGTTCTTATGTCATAAGATCTGATATTTTTGGCGCCAATGTGGGTCTCGACTCACGACCTGAGAATAGGAGTCTCATGCTTTAGCGAGCTAGCCGGGCTACTACACAGGTAAGAGGAGTAACTAGGAACGAGGTTAGAGGAGTGCTTACGCCAACTTTTGAAAAGGTGGAGCAGTCAGTAGATCACTCGGAAGAATATCTGGAAGTACTAGGATCCGGCTGAAGGCAATTCCATATTGTCCCCCTCCGGCTCCTATAAACTTACAGACATTCTCGCCAGAACCAGTTTCCTCTCGTACCATGGAGTCAATCTCACGCAATCCCACATTGCAGGTGACTCACCCCAGTAGGACGACAGGCAACTAATTCGCCGAGGTACACCCACAGCCTGACCAAAATTTATAAAAATGAAAAGGAAACCTTGAAGAAATCACCGACGTAGGTCTTTGGCGTGATATACACCTATGCTCTTACCGCCCAAATTTGCAATCGTAATTTGCAATAGCCAGTCTGGAAAACCTCCCAACGAAATACTTGGGGTTGCGAATAACAGGCGAAAGACAATACCACATTGTCCCCCGACGGATATCCACAAGTCTCCCAACATTTACGTACAAGCCCAGTTTGCTTTCGCTCCATCGGGCCAGTCTCCAGCAATACCACATTGCCTTTGACTCCCTCCGGTGGAACGACAGCCAAACAGTCTGCTGAGAGACATTCTCCAGACTGACCGTAGAATAAAGAGACCAGCAACGAATACCCTGAATTTATAAACTAACATCGGACTACGATATTATGAGGTGGTGCTTAATCTTTCAGAAAAAATGTAGATATAATTAGTATACGCACAATAATTCAACTTACAATGTCGTTGTGGTTTTGTAATAACTAGACCTTCTATAATGATGTCAACAAAACAATAATGAAAAATTGAAGAATAATTATTTTATTTTTTCCAGTGTAATCTAAATGGTCTTCGGAAGGTATGGTTACGTACGGCCGACAAGAATAACTCGACACCTCGCAGCCTACGACCGTTCGGTTCGTACTGACTAAGTAGACCCTGCTGATAGGCCAACATTAATCGAAGTAGATTTCTAAAAACCCTACCCTTCTCGGGATTCAACGAATCCAGCAGCCCGTATAATTTAGCTCCCGTAATGCCTACTGCCGGTTGTGCAATAGGGTGGAACTTAAGTATATGGTAAACAAAAAACTTTTTTATTTTGATGTCTAATAGTGATTTTGTTTTTTCTTTTTGAATGCCTAAACTATCAGTAAAAAAAAATTATGGAAATTCATTTATCTTCCGGTTCCTCACGAGGATCAAAGTTTTACAATTTAAGCAAAAAGTAATTTGAAGTAAAAAACGCAGCTCTTAGCTCATATCTGCTTAATTTAAGCAAATATTACCCAGAAGTCACCACGAGGAGGTGGCTGCGGGTCGACTTCCACCCTCCTCCCAACGCTACAATTCTCAGATTTTTGAAGTGTGTTATTTTAATACGCTTAAAGTGTGTTTTTGTGACGTCACCCATTTGATTACCATTGTAGTCACTTTTTACACATTTTAAACGTGTAAAAAGTGACTACAATGTTAATCAAATGGGTGACGTCACAAAAACACACTTTAAGCGTGTTAAAATAACACACTTCAAAAATCTGAGAATTGCAGTGAACCCTTTGTTATGTTAGTTATTCAACCTAGTGTTGCTTATAATCCTTTTTAGTTTCAAATTTTGGCATAATATTGCGGGACTTTAACTTTCCCAAGATAAAACCATCTCTAGCTTCTGACCCACACACGCTTGAAGCGGCTTCTGTGACAATCTTGACACACCTTTCCACTGCTTGAGTATGACAAGGAAAACTTAGAAAATCAAGTATTTCTCCTGTTTGTACTATTTCTTTCAATTGTTTGTCAGAAAAGTCTGACAAGACAGGAGGTTCCGTCAGCTTGAAATCATCCCAATTTATTAAATCGAAATATTCAGAAGCTTCAAAATTAAGAACAGGAACTTCAAAACTCCTAACACTTCTGTTAGGCTTAGATCTAGCTGCAAGAATCCTTCTAACCCCAAGTTCTCTGATATCTTTCCGGGCATCAGTTAACATTGCTAAAAGAATATTTTCATGATTACCAAAGAATGCATTTCTTTGGATGACTGGATCGATGATGTCTTTGTACTGTTTGTTAAGGTATCTTGAACAATTAATCATCTCCCACAGATGAATAGAACCATTCTTATAAGAAGGTTTTACTTTAATATTGAACCACATATGACTGTAAACTTTAATGATGTATTCGGCAAGAATTTTTAAATTGTTGGATGGTGCTTTATACGACACATATAAACGCAAAAGTCTATTGGCTGTGGTTAACCAACGAGAATGAGAGAGTTTTCCAGGGCTCCTTTTCGCTAAGTCTATTGGAAATATTCCGGTTGATACTGCTCGACAAATTTCAAATAAGTATTTTTGGTCGGTACTTAATTCCTCAAAATCCACTTGCGGAAGCTGTGATTCAATTTTTTTATAATCCTGAATTTCCATATCTTCACTTCTTTCTAGTTGTTTTCCTATTGGCCCAGAAAATCCTTTAGGTCCCGTAGTTTTCCCATCGAGTTGTTGAAATAAGTGCCTGAAGGGGAGCTCATTCGCATGTAGTAAGCATATTACCCATTGTAAAGGCTTTTTTAATTTAGTTTCCAATATCCTTATAACACCAGCTTTACGTCCCGTATTAACAGGGGTTCCATCGCATCCAATAAGTTTCAAATTTGAAGTGTTTATATCATTATTTTGAAAATATGCCAGAATTCCATCGGCTATATTATTAGCAGATGATGATGTCACTGAAATATGTCCAATATATTTTGATCCTGGCTCTTGAACTAAAACCACATGTTCTTCTTTAATGTTTCTTCGGTATACTTTCTCCCCATTTTTTTCTGTTACCATAGTATCATCTTTTCTGCCATCAAAATACAAGCCTTTTAAACTTAACTCATGTCGCTTTTCTTGTTCTTTTAAGTTCTTCCTTATCTTTGCTCTTTGTCTCCTTAAAGTCATTCTGTCGATAACTTTTTCTTTATTATCATCAGAAATAAGACCCATGTCTTCTAAAGTGGCATTTGCAATAATAGATGCTGCTCTGTCTGAAACTCCTGTTCTTTCGACTGCCAGGGCAAGCGCAGGGAGGTGAAATTTTTGAGCTCGGTTTTTCTTTTTTTCACTTGCACTGTTATTTGAGGTAGATGGTTGATTGTCAAATTCAGGATCAGTAGAAATACCAATTGTATCATTATATCCCAGGCTGTCCTCGTCAAACTGCGAATTTTTCATCCAAATATCGCTGCTTTGTTTTAAAATAGCTTCTTCTTTCCTTGATAATTCTTTTTCCCGTCTTTCAGCACTGCGTTGTAGTTTCTGTGTAGTTTTTATATCTATTGATCCAATTGCCATCATCCTTTTATCCCTTTGGTCATTGAGAAAAATACGTTCTTGTTCTGGTACGCGGAAAGTTTTAGAGCATTTACACAAAAGAAAGTCTTTGCACTTACAGTAGCTTACATCAAAAAGTTTCATTGCCGATTCTCTAAATTTTTGAAATTTTATATTAAACGAGGTATTATTCTTTCTAGCCTTAATATTTTTCTTCAAATTTTGACATTTGTCATGATAGTCCCTAATCATTTTTATGATACGTGTATTAGAAACCGTTGGAATTGAAGCTCTGAGCCATATACTTTTAATTATATTAGCAACATCCTGAGTTATTTCAGAAACCGTGGGTTCTCGCTTCCAATTGTCAGTTCTTAAATTATTTCGAACCCATAAATAATGTTTCATGACATCTTCGTATGTTGGCAAAACACGATAGTTCGAAGTTAATTGATTTGGTTCACCAAACACAGGACACTTTAACATTGTCCTAGTTTTGCACACGTTGTCAGCCATTGTTACATTGGACATTACAAAGTTATTAACGAAAGACTCACCTCACAAACAACACTTTGCGCTAACTCGAACTAATCTATTATAAATCTTACTGTCACTTAAGCAAAAGACACTATGAAAGCCAACGCTAAACTAAACTACACCTTAATTCTAGCACTGTAAACCTTATTTAGTTTGCTTCGCTTTATATAAATTTATTGATAGGCGTGATGTAATTTTTGCGCGTTTTCCTAATTTTCCTGGAAATTCAGAGGCTTTGAGGAACCGGTAAATGTGATTTTAAATTTAAAAGTAAAATATTTTCGTTATAAAGAGTAAAAATGGAAACGAATTTTCACTATTACAATATTGGATTCGAAACTTCGTTTTTTAGTTCCACCCTATTGTGCAATGCACCGGTTGAAGATCATCTCCATCGCCTGACCTAACACAAAAGAACTATTTTTAAACTCTTCAAAAATAGTTAACACCCGCGATGCAATTGACTCGAAAAAAACTGGATGTTCGGCTAGACAATCTAACACGTTCAACAGGTAACGCAACGCTGCGCCCTCGTCCGCAGATTCGGAAGTTGACCTATATTCAGCCTTATGAAGACAGTAGTACAATTTAGGAACAAACTCTTTCGCGTATGGGGATAAAGTCGAAAGACAATGTGGCCTACGAAGCTCCTTATGCACGATGGGCAGACCATAATAGGTGCGTCTGCAAGTATCGCCCATGATTACCTAGGATAGTAGCAACAAACACGCAAAGAAAGTTCGAAGAGCGAAAAAAAATTTTGTGCGAAAATAGATTCAACCAAAATGTACCATGCGTGCTTACAGCACAAAAATCCGCTATAATTAGTGTATAGATGTGTTAGTGTAGATGAGTGTGTATATGCTTTGATTCAATATAAGTGAGGAATGGTTGAGACCGATAACAATTCCCCCCAGGGCTCCCGCATGTCGATGTCCTCGATGTCAGTTGGTGAAAAACTATGAAGCATAGTCATCACCAAGTGTCATCCAGGTCTCCGACCCAGCTTCAGGTATACCCGAAAGAAGAACGGACACAAAAATTCAAAGGCGCATAGTCACGAAAGGGAAGGAAACTTCTTTGACAAAATAAAAAAAAATTTTTGGGGGATCCGCTGTTCAACCACAACCGAGCTACCTTTCGGAAAATTAATCAGAAGGGTATGTACAGACGGAAAAAACCGAATCAGGACAAAAACAAAAATATAGAATTTAAAAGGCTGGATGGACCATCAGAAGGGCAAGGGGCGCAGTGGCAGGCGGTAACACGCCTGATACCAGAGACGGTTAAGCCCTTGTACCAACTTCAACGTCCACCAGGAAAATTAAAAGAAGATCCTGTTCACGGACCGACGCAGTGGCAGGCGGTATCACGCCTGATACCAGAGTCGCCGACCCTAGAAACAGGACAGGGATGAACCACTACTACACCTGCACGCATAGCCAAGCGAACACCGCTTGTTAGCAAGCCGTGAAGATCAGCATGGTTCGAAGCTACTCCAAAAAGAAGAAGTCACCGCAGAAGATAAAGGGTAGGCCTAAAGGCGAAAACAAAGAAAAATTCACATAGAATTTGGACAATGATGCTGAAAAAAATTACAAAACCAGACAAGGACTAAGGCCTCGCGGTACTACCTTAGCCCGCAGCGAGCGCTTGGTAAATGTGGTGAACCATAAACAAAAAAATCAAATGTTGTCCGTGAAGGCACAAGTGGTACAAAACACCAGAAAAAAATTTTAACCTCAAGGTCCGTGTAGGACAGTCAACGGGCTTTAAAAGCTGCGTTGGGCGCCATTTATGTAACAGCATACTGGCACGATAAAATAGTGGGCGCCACTTATGCGAGGTATTACCCCCTTAGCCATAAGCCCGGAAAAGCATGACCAAGGAGCCAATACCATACATAAGAAAGGAAACAAAATTCCGGAACTCCTACGCCGGCCACACGGAGTTATCTAGCTCGCCGGAGGGGTCGTGGGGTGTGTGGCCGAGCCTATACGCCGTATGGTTCACCACTTACCTGCGACTAGCAAAATTCACCTTCAGTTCCGATCGTCCTTCGGGCCTCGCCTGAGCCGTGTCATTGCCCTCCGCTTCCCTGACAGCTCATAATAATGCAAGCTACCAGCTTCAGGAACAGGCACTTTTTAAGAAACCCTGGAAAGAAGCGTCACACACCCAACCATTCCACAAAAGAAATCTAACACACAGACATTATTTTTATAATCCTTTAATGATTTTGTCCTTCACAGGACCTATAGTTATAATAACCCAAACAATGAATAATCGTAAACATCAACTGTTCACAACAATAGGTACAGGTCCTTGTCAGATAAAATTATTATTATACCATTATTATATGAACATAATTATGACGCTAAAGATAAAAAAAACGCCCAGTAGTGGCACCAATACTTCTCGCGTTTTTACAAACGTTGTTACAAACAATCGAGTAATCTAACGAAAAAAACACAACTTCCCCGGAACCGAAACAAACACCCAGGAATGTCGAAAATAGTTCCAACAAGGAGCCAAAATAAATTCCAAGATTATTATAAGTATGATTAACGATAATATTACATTCAGGTACAATTACTATTTACTGAAAAATGAACTCATGAACTAAAATGTGTTAGATAACCGAGACTACCAAAGCTTTCCTAATGTCTGATTGACGACGGATTTTCTTTTTGTTTTCTTTTTTCTCTTCTTTTTTTTTTGTTACACACAGAACCGTGAGTTAAAACAATATATTACCACTCAATGAATGTGGCAAATGGAGCACCATTATCAATAAGAATTAACAAATGTATGTTATGATCCAATAACCCCATGCAGTTTTAAAAGAGTACAGTTAAATGCATCCGGGTTAATGGAGAGTGCATAAAAATAATGTAAATATGTTTGTTTAACCTACAGGTAAGTAAAAGAAAAAATGTTAGGATAAACACAATTTATAAGTATTAAGGCAAACCACTCCAAACCATGCAAAACAAACTTGAATTTATGCTACCTCAGGGCCTGCAGAGGTCTTGCTACCAAAATATTCTTCCCCGTTCGGGTCCTCCGTATTAATCGCACTAGAGCTTCTTGGGAAAGGGGTCCCTTTCTTCCTCTAAATGATGTCAAGGATTCCTAACCCTGACCTTTAACCAGTTAATTATATAGAGCCTGTAGCAGAGCTAGCGCATTTAAATTGAGCTAATGCGTAGCCGTTGACAAATGGCGTAATTGGTTACAACAAATTGTTGTCCGTGAAGGCACAAGTGGTACAAAACACCAGAAAAATTTTTTAACCTCAAGGTCCGTGTAGGACAGTCAACGGTGTAATCTGTCGGGGAATATTTTGTGCTGGTGTGGCACGAATAACAAGGAATATTGCCTCACAGGGCCACTAAACTCTTACAAAAAAATTATGGAACAGGGGCTTTGACAACGTTGTGGGTGGCTGGACGGATGGACCGGATGGAAGGGTTCGTCGAAGAGAATCACTTGCCTTCATTGCACTTCAGGTGGCACGACTGGCGGTGTGCGAACTAGCTCGCCGGATGGGGGGGGTTCGTAGTGCATGAGGGTCAAGCAAGTGACAGATTGAAATTAAAATTTTCAATAAAAATCTCGTGCCGAAATATCGAATCAAATAACACCAAAAAAAAACAAAGGGACGACGTACGGACACGTCCAGGGCCATCGAGAGGGGGAGAGCTTAAGGGGGGGACATAGTCACGCGGGCGGCTGCGAACGAGGATGAAGCCTGAAAAAAAATTAACTGCTAGAAGTACTTACATTTTCCCGGAGTGGACAGCCTCTCCACTGGTCACCCCGCCCAGCTCCGTCTCTAACTTACCTACATTTTGCTAATGTGGACTTGATAGTATGATAAGAAAGCGGAAGAGAGCTAAAAAAAAATTGCATGGCGAAACCACTCAAACGAAAAAGCAACAAAAAACAAAAAAATAATGAAATTTATTATATTTTTTTGGGTTTTATTTTATTATTAATTCTTTCTTTAAAATTCTATAGAGGCTCCTTATTAATACTAAAAAAATCAAAGTTATATATATATATATGTCTTACATTTCCAACTAAATTGCGTGTGTTTACATATCTTACATATTTACGCATAAAAATAGTATAAAAAAAATTGTGCATTAGGGAAACCGATAAGGTTGCTACCCAACATTTGTAAACAAATATGCACGAAAAATAAATGATTAAATCAAATTAAATCACTAATTTCAATAAAAATAAAAAAAAATTTTATCTTCGTGTAATTTTCTTTGTTTCTCTTTCTTTCCTTTTTATATTTTTTTTTTCTATAACAAATTAGATAAAAACTAGCATGCTTTTTTTTGTTTTTTCTCTTTTTTTTCTTATATATTTTTATAAAACATGGAATTTTGAGATTCCTTTCTTAAAAACGTAGGTTGATTATTCGGTTACAAATTAACTCTTATTCCTGACTGGATTTTGGAAACCAAACTGACAAAAATTTATTGTCTTATTGTTACATAAAAAATTTATATCTCTTTCTTTTTTTCTACAAATAAATAAAAACAACTTAAAATACTAGCCTTATTTTCGGTGATTAGAGATGTAGTAATTTTCTTGTCTTCTTTTGGTTGATTATAACCTTTTTCAGATAACATCGATGGGATGCATCCATTTATTAAGCATACAGCACGCAGTTGGACCACTTAATTAAACTCAGTAACAAAATTAATTCTATTCGTTAGTCAAAACTTTAACGATTTATATTCGTTCTCATAAAAACTTTCTATCTCCTTTCTTTCTACAGGATATTAATACACAGTTATATCATAATCGAGTACTCTTTACTTTTTTTTTTCACCGGGACTAAGCCGGTTGAATATTTACACCAATTTTTTTTGTTAGTAACATTATTTACATTTTTTTTCTTTTTTGTTGGACACTCAAATCAAAAGAAAATTCAACAAGGAGTAATGAAGAATTCACACCATATTACAGTTTTTTTTTCTCTTCTCTCCTCAAAAAAAACTTTTTCTTATTATTGCCTTCGACACATTTTAAGCTATCCGCAAACTCCGAAGATTAAGTTAATTTAATTTCGCGTACGCGTCATGAAACGTCCGGCATGATTTTTTTCTTAAAACGGTATTATTTTTTTTTTGTTATATTATAACTATATCAACGTATAATATTTTCCATTTCTATTTACAAAAAAAATCTCTTTATTTAGCAAAAAGATGGTGAACTAAAAAATGGAATAAACAGCGGCGCTCACTGTACTGACTTTATCGCGCACGAACTAAGAAAAACTCGCTTTGCTGGTTCGTAGTTGAAACTAGACTGCCTGACTGACTCAATCTCGTCCTAGCCAAAAAGATGCTTAGCCCTTGTGCGAGACGCTTCCTGGAATTTTTATCAGTTTTGGCTCTAAAAAGAAATTCCTGCGCTCGCATCATTGAGTATTTGCGTGTGTCCCTATACATACGTGCAGGCTACTTACATTATTTCTATGTGTGCCTCGGCGTCATGCGATTATTCTTGCGCCAAAGGCTTGGATTGGTTGTGCCGCTACCCGATAGAATTTTCTGGACCGACGTCCATGTGTGGGGGGGGAATTTAACCCAGGGCCGATTAGTAGGGCATAGGCGTGCGTAATTTTAGGCAAAAGGAAGTTTTCTTCCGAAAGTTTTGATGTGATAAGATTTTTTTTTTTTTTTTTTTTTTTTTTTTCTGGCTGAGAAACGAGACTTTTTCCTTTGGATTTTTTTTTTTTTTTGAATGGGTATTGCACGGAAATGGAAAAGGGGGTTGTTTAAATTTTTATTCGATCGGATAATAGCCAGTAGAGAATGGTCGAGAATTAAGTTAAGGGATTTTTATTTTTGCTTCGATTTACTGCCGACCGTTACAACGCGGATACTCTAGACCGAACGAAGAGAAGGGAGAGGGAAGCCGAAAGACGGAGGCTAAGGTCCTAATGGATGTTTTCTAATAGAGATAACTGAAGCCAAGAGGAAACTAGTCCGTTGTGTTTGACCTAAATGTTAATAGTGCTGAGAGGTAGGTACATTAAGACTACAGAGGGGAAAGGAGTGAGGGCGCCCTGATAAGCTCGTGTGGCTCGACCCATGATCCTGAGATAAAGAGTCTCGCTCTACCGACTGAGATAGCCGGGCTGTATAGAGATAGTACGAATGCCAGAAAAGAGAGCGATACCTACAAGAGTATGTGCGGTGGTAAAAAGAATGGTATAAGAGAGTGAGATTGAAAGAGTGATCTAGTCACACCGTGCGGGGAGATTTGGAGAGTGGGTCTCAGAGGACCGAAAGAGAGAAAAAAAAGGAAAGCAACGCTCCCGAGTATCAGTTCGTAGAAAACAACAACGTCTTTTTGTATTAATTTTAATAAAAACATTTTGAAGTAAAGCAAAAACGTTTCAGGTGGCGGATGTCTTGTTGTGCTTGTGATAGGGAGCAAACAACGACTTCCTGCCATAAGTGACATATTTTCCTTTTTTGGGAGAGTCGATATGCAGTGTCCGATCCATCGGAATGTGTCATTCCCAATGGGTTTTGGCATGTGTTGTAACTGCAAGGCGTCCAAAGCTGACCTGGAAGAAGTTGAAAGGGATTTTGACACAGCAAAAAATTGAACAATGTTGTGTTAAATTAGACAAAAGAAAGTAGATAATAGTGGCTATTAGTTCAAAGTGAGCTCAAGAGAATCCTCTAAAGCGTTAACTGTTAAGACCTTCGCTTATAGGGGGTGTTATGGGTTAAGTTTCCCCAAATTTATGCTTCATAGAGCATGAAAAAAATTGGAGCCGGAGGGAAATTAAAAGATGTGAGAAACTTGTTCCAATTTCCGTGTGACCCTATTAATTAGTAAAGAAGTGTTGCTGATAAGGAAATATAACCCCACGTAGGAGTTTGGGAAAAGAAAAGGGTTGTCGCGCCTTATTGCTTACTCTGAGTTTGCTTGTGAAGAGCCTAGTGGATGATGAGTGAGGATCGTCAGATCGATGGAGCCCCGTAAGGGAGAGGAGATTAGTGTTGTGGCAGTATGTTTGGTCTGGGCTATTGAAAGGTTGAACTGGTCCATAGGGTACCCGTGGCACTCGTTCGATTCCATGGGAGGAATGATATAGGAATTCATCACCGATGGACTAGGTAACACCTGTCCATGCGATCAATCAACCCTAAATCATTCCACGCGAGTAGGCTACAGGCTCACTGATTCAGCGTCATCATCGCGGCCCTGAACCTAATGACCAATAGCCTCCTCCCGTCCATGAAAATCTACTCTGGCCTAGGGGAGAATGAAACTGGAAAGGGACGGGCTATGCAGTAGGACGTCACCACTTTCGGAGGTCACAGGCCGCATCTTACCCATGACCTCACCTGTCCGGACTACTCGACCCGAAGGAAGCAGTAGTAAAGGCCAGCATCCACGCGAACAGGCTGGTGCGAATTGGATGACCGAGAGGACCGTGTCTCGGGGAGTTGGTCTGGCAACTCCGGCTGGACTACAACTCAGGCCTTGACCCCAGACGGTCAAGGAAAACAAAAGAGGAGTGCCACCGCTAGGGAAGCTACCTAAGCGGATTAGTGGCACCCCTGTCGTTAACCGGTGAAGCCGGCGAGATGCCTTATTAGGGCGACTCAGGTAAGGCTTCCGAACGTCTCACTGTTTGAGATCCTTCGCGTGATAAGTTCCCAGTAGTTTGCCTGACATATCTTCGACCTCGTACAGACTTGCCCCTACTCGTTTTCGTATGCGAGCTTTAGAGAATTTGTTAGCCAATTTGGCACTAAAACAATTCGCTACGTTACTTATCGGAAAGGTACGCCGATAGACTTCTTGCCCAGGTTGGAAGGTGACTGTCTTGCAACGTAAATTGTAGTTCTTCTCGTGACGGCGATGTGCATGTGAAAAATTAAGTTTGACGCGCTCACGGATGAGGCGAAGGCGATCTGAAGTAGGGAGAAAAGCAATTTCTCCGTCTTGTAACGCGTGAAGCTTCTTTAAGACACTATAGGCGGATCCGTGTAGGATCATTTGGCTTCCGAAGAGAGCTTGAAATGGAGTCATCCCGATCGATTCATGAAACGAACTACGCATTGCACATTCAATTGACGAAAGGTGACGATCCCACTCACGGTGGTCGTCCTTTAAATATGCTCGAATGGCAGCTAAGGTGGATCTATTTACTCGCTCCGATGCATTAGGATGTGGAGAGTGTACTGCTGTACGCAAATGCTTGACTCCGTAGTCGCTCAAGAATTTGGTAAATTCCTTAGAGACAAATTGTCGACCATTGTCAGAAAAGATGATCTCTGGTACTCCAAAGGTATGAAAAACACGATGTTCCAGGTTCTCTATCGCCAAGGTGGCAGTCTCGGAGGACACCGGAAAAAGGAATACAAACTTACTAAAGGAATCTAAGACTACGAATACTGCGGTATGGCCTCCTTTAGATCGGGGGTAAGGACCTAAGAAGTCCACATATAGAAATTGAAAGGGCTTATCTACTTCCAGTTGCACGCCCATGGGCGGCCTTAAGATCGCATTAGGTGATTTAGTGCACTTGCACATCTCGCACTGAGAAACATAAGTTCGAACCTGATTTACCATTCCAGGCCAGAAGTACTTGGTTCGCAAACGGGATAAGGTTTTACCAATCCCACCATGAGAAGCCTGCGGAGGAGAGTGAGCAGCCTCGATCAATGGTAGGGTCAATTCGGAAGGAATCCATAACTTCCAAGTGAGTTCGTCTGAGATAGGATCTCCGGAACGAGGGGTACTACGATGAAATACAAACCCGTTGAGATCAGGTAACTGTCCCGCCCTTCCGCTTATGCCCTCAGCTAGTGACAAGTATTCTGGCGACTTGAACGCTGGGGACGTTAAGTCCACGTCTTGACAGAAAGATATTTCGTCTACGCAGTCGACCCGAGACAAAGCATCCGGGACCACGTTTTGGCTTCCTTTTCGATGTTCTATAGCAAACTCAAACCCTTGTAGTTTCAAACTCCATCTAGCTAATCGTCCGTTCAGGTCTGACTGATTCATAAGCCATTTAAGACTAGCGTGGTCAGTAATTACCGTGAACGGTTGGCCCTCGACATATGCCCTAAACTTCTTCACACTCAATACGGCTGCGTAACACTCGAGCTCGGTAATCGTATAATTGCGTTGTGCATTGTTCAGCTTCTTAGACATATATGCAATTGGATGTTCATTTCCATCCATGTCTTTTTGAAACAACACACTACCGATACCAGTTCTACTCGCATCGCATTGGATGTAAAAAGGTTTAGAAAAGTCAGGGGTGACCAGTACTGGGGCTTGAGTCATACAAGTTTTTAACTTAAGGAAGGACCGCTGTGCGTCGTCTGTCCAAACAAACCGCTTGCCCTTCAAACAATCTGTGATAGGGGCGGCTATGCTAGCATAATTGGATATGAAGCGTTGATACCAACCGGTCATGCCAAGGAATCTCCTTATCTGTCGATGAGACTTTGGAGTAGGAAATTCGGAAATGGCAGCAACTTTACCGGGGTCGGTTTTCAATGTTCCATCGCCAATCAAGAAACCTAGGTATTTGACCTCTTGCACACAGAATTTGCTTTTAGACAGGTTGATAGTAAGCCCAGAACGGCGCAAGCAACCAGCAACTTCCTCTAGCGTCTTGAGGTGAGAGTTAAAGTCAGGTGAGACAATCAATAGATCATCAAGGTACACAAAAACATGTTCTCGTAAGTGTCCAGGAATAGCTTTATCCATTAGTCGACACATACGCTGAGGAGCGTTACATAAGCCGAAAGGCATGACAGTAAACTGATATAACGGTCTACCAGGTACCGTGAAGGCAGTCTTTTCGCGAGACTTAACTTCAAGTGGGATCTGCCAAAAGGCGTCTTTTAAGTCCAAACTGGAGATAATTTTGGTGTCCTGAAGACGACCAAGAAGTCCGTCGATATGGGGGAGGGGATAGGCGTCTTCAACGGTGACGGCATTAACTTTACGGGAGTCTAAACATAGTCTCACCTTGCCGGGTTTACGGACTAAAACAACGGGGGAATTCCATGGACTGTTAGATGGCTCAATGACACCTAGACTGAGCATCCGATCCAATTCATCGTACATTAACTTTTGTACTGCAGGCGACACGGGATAATGTCTTTGTTTGATGGGGACTGAATCACCAACATCAATTATATGTTCCTCCAAATGGGTTTTCCCCAAACCCAAGACATCAAAGGAGGGAAAGGTAGCTTTAACTCGTTCTAACTGAGCTAGTTGAACATTAGACAAATCCTGAGTCGTAGACGGCACGGCAAGAGCGTTCAGTTCGCCTACTATCTGGGGAAGGATGCCGAATAACTTCCAAAAGTCATACCCTAAATACAGCTTCTGACTTAAACTGGGTACAGCGAATATTGTCATCAAATGAGTTCGTCCTGCAAAGGAAACTGAAGCTTTGATATATCCTAAAACTCGCTGGGATGTACCATCGGCAGTTTGTAAAGAAGTATTTAAAGAGTGTAGTCTATATTCAGGATGGTCTTCTAGAAAGGACTCGACACCCCTTCCCAGGCAGGTTATGGAGGCGCCGCTGTCTAGTAATCCAGTCATGGCTACGTCGCCGAGGGTTATACTCGCGAAAGGTCTTTCATCTGAATGGTCATTGAAGATGGCAGAAACAATCATGTGTGAAAACCGACGTTTCTCATTGGCTAAATGCCGAATTTTTGGAATTCTACGAAGGGAACCTTCCCGATGGGAATTTGAAAAGATTTGCTCGCGGACTTTTTGATAGTTATTCCATCTTGACATGAAGGAAGCTCTGGATTCCTCTGAAGGGAAGACAGGGGGATCATCACAACGGGAGTGAAAATTTGACTTGGCAGGGGTAGGTGACGACATGTCGGGGGGGAAGCCACACACGGGCTCATTTAAAGTGGAGGTGGTTGGGGAGGCTGCGGTGGGCGCGGGTTCCCACGCGGCCTCGCGCCCATCTGCCGGTTTCCCTGGCAATGACACTTTGGTGACACTACTCCGGGATTTCCGCACCTATAGCAAAAGACGTTCCGAGTTTCAGAGGGACAGTCGTAGAACGGGTGGCCTGGCTGTAGGCAATTCCAACACTTAAGTTGTCTGCGAGTGAGGTCGGAGTTATGACCTTGGAGAGCTTCGATCTCATGGAAGTATGGATCTAATGGCTCGGAAGCGGAATCTACCGCGAAATCAGGTTCGAGCTCATGGACTCTTAGATTATTCCTTCGTTCCATTTTCTTATTTAAATGCCAGCGTTCAACTTTAAGGCATTGCTCTCGTAACTCCTTTATAGTTCTAAATTGTCGACCCACCAATGAACTACCAGTGGCGTAATTCAGGTTTTCGACCAAGATCCCAGTCAGCTGAGATTCCGAGATTGGATTCTCCATTTTGTTGTGCAAAGCAATCATCTTGTCCAAGTACTCATCGAAGGAGTCTTGAAGTTGCTTTAATTCTACCATAGATTTGATGGTGTATAAATCTGAATCATGGGACTTGAAATGGGCTTGGAAATTTCTGCGAAAGTCGGACCATTCGGGATTTGGAAATTCCCGACGAAATTGGTTCCAGTACCAGGTGGCTGCCCTATCCTTAAGTAAGGATGACACGTTTGCACAAAGCTCTTGATCAGATACGGATGCATCTTTAGCCTTGCTTTCCAGTCTGAACATGAATTGTTCAGCTGTAAGTCCACTAGATTGACCTGAGAACGTGATGTTCCAAGATAACACAACAGAAGGGTGGCGTGTAGCCTGCTGAGACTTAGACGGTCTAGCAATAAAACGTAGGTCTGGAGTTTTAAATTGACTATATGCCGGATTTGGCTCAGCGGTGGAGCTGGCTGGATCTGTTTTTAATGGAGCGGGCGCAGGTGCCACATCAGTATTGGGAGGCAGTGCTGCCAGTTGAGCTTGTAGCTTAGCTATCGTTATTTCGATTTTGCTGACGTACTGTGGCTTGTCTATCTGATTCTAAGTGACTTTCACTGAAGCCGGGAAAGGATGGACTAGCTTCGCCCCCGGGGGCTTCAGACACATCTGGCTGTTCGGAATCCGACATAACGACGGCTGTCAACAAGGGATAACCGAATACTAGTAGACGAAAGAAATTTCACGTAGGAGACGTGCCCCCTTATTTATAAACTATACCGTATATATAATATTAACGCAAGAGATACAAATACGCTTTGATAAATTGCGCTTAAAATTACGCGAAAAAAAATCTTAGATAAACTCGGGACGTGGAAAATATTAAAGATAATTATTAATTAAATTTAAATTGTACTCGCCTAACGCGAGACTTAACAATCGTATACATAAACAAAAACTTAAATAATTATTATTAACGCGATAAATTAATTAATTAGATGGGACCTGAGCATGGTTCCCAGAAGAAAGGCCGTACACCCAACAACACTTCAGCACTTACCAGAATATGAATTGGCCGAGGAGAGTGGCAACCCATCTGCCTCGGTCAACTCTACCCCTCAGGATTCATCCCCCGCCGCAACCGGACGCATGACTATGACGAAATAAGAAGGGGTTAGAAACTTCCATTGATTTTAATTGATCCCTGTTTGTCAGCCACGACGGATCAGTAACGAAGATAACTGAAATTCCGGAAGGCCGTCCAAGCAGAGGATACACCGGGACCGCATTGAGAGAGGGACAACGGTCTTACCGCACTGGCAGGCAACTGCCTGTTACCAGGATCATTGTAAGACAGTGGCCCATCCCTCAACTTGGCCATACTAAACAAAGGAGAAAATCCGAGAAAACATAATTGAGCGGTATTGCTTCGATCATGGAAGGGACAACCAGATGATGACCCCTGCGCAAGCCATGTGAACAACAGCCACATGAAGCCAGACAGCAAGAGGCCCTCACCAGCTGCCCCACCAGAGTCGTCGCACTAGCAAGCGACGCGCTTGGTACTAGGAACTGACAGACTCTCATGAGCGAGCAAGGTAAACAATTTGGAAGTTACCGCAGGCAAAACTAGTTGAACTGTACCGTTCAATGAAAAAAATTGATATAAAGTTCATAAGCCGTCAAGGCCAAACTGAAAAGGAACAGCTGTAAGGGAGATGATACCGCGGTAGGTACCAAAACCCATACCCAATTAACCGGAGGGACTTGGAATGAGAAAGAGGGACTAATATGAAGAGAGTCCACTACCGGTCTCTCTCGATGGCCGATGCCACACAAAAAAACTAAATATCGGTCTTACAAATGGAATACTGACTTAAAGAAAGGAAGTTAGCTCGGATTGGGAAACCTTACGAAGGAAGAAGAAAATCAAAATTGCCGAGAGAAAAAAAGTAATGTCAACAAGTGACTATCAGACATAACCGAACTAAGCATAGAATAGAGGAACCGGCCCCACGTTGGGCGCCATTTTTGTAATCTGTCGGGGAATATTTTGTGCTGGTGTGGCACGAATAACAAGGAATATTGCCTCACAGGGCCACTAAACTCTTACAAAAAAATTATGGAACAGGGGCTTTGACAACGTTGTGGGTGGCTGGACGGATGGACCGGATGGAAGGGTTCGTCGAAGAGAATCACTTGCCTTCATTGCACTTCAGGTGGCACGACTGGCGGTGTGCGAACTAGCTCGCCGGATGGGGGGGTTCGTAGTGCATGAGGGTCAAGCAAGTGACAGATTGAAATTAAAATTTTCAATAAAAATCTCGTGCCGAAATATCGAATCAAATAACACCAAAAAAAAAACAAAGGGACGACGTACGGACACGTCCAGGGCCATCGAGAGGGGGAGAGCTTAAGGGGGGGACATAGTCACGCGGGCGGCTGCGAACGAGGATGAAGCCTGAAAAAAAATTAACTGCTAGAAGTACTTACATTTTCCCGGAGTGGACAGCCTCTCCACTGGTCACCCCGCCCAGCTCCGTCTCTAACTTACCTACATTTTGCTAATGTGGACTTGATAGTATGATAAGAAAGCGGAAGAGAGCTAAAAAAAATTGCATGGCGAAACCACTCAAACGAAAAAGCAACAAAAAACAAAAAAATAATGAAATTTATTATATTTTTTTGGGTTTTATTTTATTATTAATTCTTTCTTTAAAATTCTATAGAGGCTCCTTATTAATACTAAAAAAATCAAAGTTATATATATATATATGTCTTACATTTCCAACTAAATTGCGTGTGTTTACATATCTTACATATTTACGCATAAAAATAGTATAAAAAAAATTGTGCATTAGGGAAACCGATAAGGTTGCTACCCAACATTTGTAAACAAATATGCACGAAAAATAAATGATTAAATCAAATTAAATCACTAATTTCAATAAAAATAAAAAAAAAATGTATCTTCGTGTAATTTTCTTTGTTTCTCTTTCTTTCCTTTTTATATTTTTTTTTTTCTATAACAAATTAGATAAAAACTAGCATGCTTTTTTTTGTTTTTTCTCTTTTTTTTCTTATATATTTTTATAAAACATGGAATTTTGAGATTCCTTTCTTAAAAACGTAGGTTGATTATTCGGTTACAAATTAACTCTTATTCCTGACTGGATTTTGGAAACCAAACTGACAAAAATTTATTGTCTTATTGTTACATAAAAAATTTATATCTCTTTCTTTTTTTCTACAAATAAATAAAAACAACTTAAAATACTAGCCTTATTTTCGGTGATTAGAGATGTAGTAATTTTCTTGTCTTCTTTTGGTTGATTATAACCTTTTTCAGATAACATCGATGGGATGCATCCATTTATTAAGCATACAGCACGCAGTTGGACCACTTAATTAAACTCAGTAACAAAATTAATTCTATTCGTTAGTCAAAACTTTAACGATTTATATTCGTTCTCATAAAAACTTTCTATCTCCTTTCTTTCTACAGGATATTAATACACAGTTATATCATAATCGAGTACTCTTTACTTTTTTTTTCACCGGGACTAAGCCGGTTGAATATTTACACCAATTTTTTTTGTTAGTAACATTATTTACATTTTTTTTCTTTTTTGTTGGACACTCAAATCAAAAGAAAATTCAACAAGGAGTAATGAAGAATTCACACCATATTACAGTTTTTTTTTCTCTTCTCTCCTCAAAAAAAACTTTTTCTTATTATTGCCTTCGACACATTTTAAGCTATCCGCAAACTCCGAAGATTAAGTTAATTTAATTTCGCGTACGCGTCATGAAACGTCCGGCATGATTTTTTTCTTAAAACGGTATTATTTTTTTTTTGTTATATTATAACTATATCAACGTATAATATTTTCCATTTCTATTTACAAAAAAAATCTCTTTATTTAGCAAAAAGATGGTGAACTAAAAAATGGAATAAACAGCGGCGCTCACTGTACTGACTTTATCGCGCACGAACTAAGAAAAACTCGCTTTGCTGGTTCGTAGTTGAAACTAGACTGCCTGACTGACTCAATCTCGTCCTAGCCAAAAAGATGCTTAGCCCTTGTGCGAGACGCTTCCTGGAATTTTTATCAGTTTTGTCTCCTTATAAGGTTAGCGTGGCTTTCCTGGGGGCGGGGCGATGGCTCTAAAAAGAAATTCCTGCGCTCGCATCATTGAGTATTTGCGTGTGTCCCTATACATACGTGCAGGCTACTTACATTATTTCTATGTGTGCCTCGGCGTCATGCGATTATTCTTGCGCCAAAGGCTTGGATTGGTTGTGCCGCTACCCGATAGAATTTTCTGGACCGACGTCCATGTGTGGGGGGGGAATTTAACCCAGGGCCGATTAGTAGGGCATAGGCGTGCGTAATTTTAGGCAAAAGGAAGTTTTCTTCCGAAAGTTTTGATGTGATAAGATTTTTTTTTTTTTTTTTTTTTTTTCTGGCTGAGAAACGAGACTTTTTCCTTTGGATTTTTTTTTTTTTTTGAATGGGTATTGCACGGAAATGGAAAAGGGGGTTGTTTAAATTTTTATTCGATCGGATAATAGCCAGTAGAGAATGGTCGAGAATTAAGTTAAGGGATTTTTATTTTTGCTTCGATTTACTGCCGACCGTTACAACGGGCTTTAAAAGCTGCGTTGGGCGCCATTTATGTAACAGCATACTGGCGCGATAAAATAGTGGGCGCCACTTATGCGAGGTATTACCCCCTTAGCCATAAGCCCGGAAAAGCATGACCAAGGAGCCAATACCATACATAAGAAAGGAAACAAAATTCCGAAACTCCTACGCCGGCCACACGGAGTTATCTAGCTCGCCGGAGGGGTCGTGGGGTGTGTGGCCGGGCCTATACGCCGTATGGTTCACCACTTACCTGCGACTAGCAAAATTCACCTTCAGTTCCGATCGTCCTTCGGGCCTCGCCTGAGCCGTGTCATTGCCCTCCGCTTCCCTGACAGCTCATAATAATGCAAGCTATCAGCTTCAGGAACAGGCACTTTTTAAGAAACCCTGGAAAGAAGCGTCACACACCCAACCATTCCACAAAAGAAATCTAACACACAGACATAATTTTTATAATCCTTTAATGATTTTGTCCTTCACAGGACCAATAGTTATAATAACCCAAACAATGAATAATCGTAAACATCAACTGTTCACAACAATAGGTACAGGTCCTTGTCAGATAAAATTATTATTATACCATTATTATATGAACATAATTATGACGCTAAAGATAAAAAAAAACGCGCAGTAGTGGCACCAATACTTCTCGCTTTTTTACAAACGTTGTTACAAACAATCGAGTAATCTAACGAAAAAAACACAACTTCCCCGGAACCGAAACAAACACCCAGGAATGTCGAAAATAGTTCCAACAAGGAGCCAAAATAAATTCCAAGATTATTATAAGTATGATTAACGATAATATTACATTCAGGTACAATTACTATTTACTGAAAAATGAACTCATGAACTAAAATGTGTTAGATAACCGAGACTACCAAAGCTTTCCTAATGTCTGATTGACGAAGGTTTTTCTTTTTGTTTTCTTTTTTCTCTTCTTTTTTTTTTGTTACACACAGAACCGTGAGTTAAAACAATATATTACCACTCAATGAATGTGGCAAATGGAGCACCATTATCAATAAGAATTAACAAATGTATGTTATGATCCAATAACCCCATGCAGTTTTAAAAGAGTACAGTTAAATGCATCCGGGTTAATGGAGAGTGCATAAAAATAATGTAAATATGTTTGTTTAACCTACAGGTAAGTAAAAGAAAAAATGTTAGGATAAACACAATTTATAAGTATTAAGGCAAACCACTTCAAACCATGCAAAACAAACATGGATTTATGCTACCTCAGGGCCTGCAGAGGTCTTGCTACCAAAATATTCTTCCCCGTTCGGGTCCTCCGTATTAATCGCACTAGAGCTTCTTGGGAAAGGGGTCCCTTTCTTCCTCTAAATGATGTCAAGGATTCCTAACCCTGACCTTTAACCAGTTAATTATATAGAGCCTGTAGCAGAGCTAGCGCATTTAAATTGAGCTAATGCGTAGCCGTTGACAAATGGCGTAATTGGTTACAACAAATTCGTCCAGCCAGCTCTCTTCATGATCTGGAACAAGTGGGCAGGGTGCAGCTACCACATCCTCCGGATACGGCCAGGTCCTTCGGTTAGGTCTCCCGTTTCTATTCTTCCAGCTTTTGGAAGTTCAGCTTTCCTTTTGACTTTAGCCAAACTGCAAGTTATTTTCCCGGATTGACAAATAATACAACTTTTTCGGTTTTTCCACCAAAAAACCACAGCTCCACCACCTTCTGACTAATTTTTATTTTTTTCCTTTTCCCAAAAACAAAATCCTTCCCTTCCAAAAAAATTTTTTCTCGCCTCCCTGTTAAAAGTTTTCATTTTTCCCCACAGTGATTTCAAAAGTACAGTTTCTTCGCGTATGATCAAATTCAATGATGATGTTAGACATACAAGACATACGAAACTTCTTAAGGAATACCCGCACCGCACTGAATATGGAAGAAACGAGCCCGTCAACAGATGTTGTATGGTCTTCAATAGCCATGGATCATGTTTTTCCCCTACAATTGACAAAATATCTTTCAAGAAAAAACTTAGATCCCTACTTATAGTATGAATCCTTCCCACTAACAATTATCTTTAGCCAGTGTAATTTTAAGACTGAATATTATAAGAAAAGTAATGTAATGTAATTTAAGTGAGCCTTGTTTGGCTTATAATAAATAAATAAATAAATAAAAAAAATTTCCCATTATCTACAAGGTGATTTCAAGATAAATTTCCCAAAAAAATAATTTTTCCGACCGACCGTTACAGTTCTTTTTAGCTTAAAGACTTCCATCCTTGCTCTTGTGGGCCTTGCGATGTACTCCCGGTGGCTCTGGTTTCGTTCTTCTATTGCAGCTCTGCAATCCCGATCAAACCAGTCAATTCTAGTCTGTCTGGGGGCCCAGCCTAGTGCGTCTTCAGCTGCCTCCTTTACGCTGTTTTTCAGCTTTTCCCATTTGTTGTTAATGTCAGACTCCTTCTCTCAGGTTTTGTACAATAGCATTCTGATAGGCCTCTCTTCTTTCTTCAAGTTTCAGCTTGTCTATATCGTACCTTAGCTGTGTTTGCCCTCTTTGAGTTTTGGTCGTTATCCGGGCTCTAAATTTCACTTTGACAAGATAGTGGTCCGAGCCACAGCACGCTCCCCTCATAGTTCTCACACCCAGTATACTCGTGGCCCCTCTTCTCTCAATTAGGACGTGGTCTATTTGATTATATGTAACCCTGCCTGGTGACTGCCATGTCATCTTATGAATATTTTTATGTGGGAACATTGTTGAACTTACTACCATTGAGTTCGAGCTAGCGAGATCGATCAATCTACTACCATTGTCATTGGTAGCGTTATGTAGGCTGTGCTTTCCTATGACTCCTAGGAGTCATTGGAAATGCGCATGGTAAGTAATAATAAAAACATGCGCATGGAGATTTGATATTGAAATGCTTCTTCTTCTTCTTTAAACTCCTTTAATCCCTCATGGGACATAGGGCGGAAACAGTTGCCCTCCAGCGGACTCTGTTTTGCGCGACAGCTCTTAGCTCCGAACAGGATCTCCCAGTTGTTGCGGCTTCTTCTAGTAGGGCTCTCCTCCACGTTGTTCTAGGTCTTCCTACTCGACGGGAACCTTGCGGATTCCTTGACTGGATTGGCTAGATTTTCGTTTTCGCGTCGCAAGGTGTGGACAACCCAATTCCATTTCCTTCGCCTGATTTGGT